>JAVXUP010001745.1:0-197300 GCA_033070095.1 Escallonia herrerae | reverse complement strand
TTATTTTATCAGAGTATAATGTACGGTTTTTATGCCAACTTTTGTCGGGTTCTTGTTGACTACATTGAACTTGTAAAATTTAACAAATATCCTTATGTTAAACTAACGATTACAGGGTGGAGATTAAATAGTTCATATAATTATTATTTAATGCTCACATCAATTACCACTCATAGTTATAATCAACTCCATTATCCAAAGATCATAATTAGTCTAATATTCACTAATTGGTCTAATTATTCATGTGAATTTAATCAATTATAAAAATAATATATTTCATATTCGCTTCTATTAGAAAAACAATTATCAGTGTATATTCAATTACAATAAGCTTTGGAAAATTACTTAAAAAAAATTCATTACTCTGATACACTAAAAATAGATTTAATAGAACGACCACATAATATTCAATATGTGTGTGTGTGCACTCGCGGGCGCGCGTGTGCGTATTTCTTTAATTCTTGTAAGATGCTAGTAATGATAAAATTAAATTGGTGTTTTGAAGTCATAGAATTATTTTCTACATATTTAATGACTTGTCGCCAAGTTATAGTTTTTATATCTATTAAGTGCACTCATAGTTTTTTTTCATAAAAAACTTAATTAAGTATAAATAAAAAAGTCTTCTCATTGATCCTAAGGCCCTATGCAAAAACAAACTGGTTAATTGTTTGTTTTGTAGAATTACATAGATATATTTTTACATTTTAAAGTTTTAAATGTTCTCAAATGTAGTAATTAAGAATTATTTTGTTTAATTGTACCTTTTTTCCTAAAACAAGCGTGATTTCTTTTCAAAATCTCATATATGCGATGTAGCCACTTTGATTATTGTGCGGTGTTCAAAGCCAAAAATTGTCATATAATTGAATTATTGATCTTATATATTACATTAACAATTTTTTTGCAATGATTATGTTACGTGTCTCTCTCTCTCTAATACCCCGATATTTTAATGGATTTATTTAAAAAAAAATCCGTCAATATTTTATTAACAACTTTTAGAGGCAATTTTTTTTAACGTCGGTATATTGATTAGCGACTTTTAGCGACAAGTTTATAAATAATTATTTGAGTTCTTTCGTGACGATTTTTATACCCAATATGTAAGTAGATTTGCATCAACGATGTTCTTTCGGTAAACTTTAGCGACTAAATTTTTACGAACTGTAAGTTTAACGTCTACGGGTAGGCATTATTAATTGAGATCTTTAGTAATAAGTAACATAATGATATTTTTGGAGATTGTTAGCGACAAATTGGTGAACATTAAATGTTATGATTCTTAACGAAAACTTTTAAAAAGCCTATGTCAATTTAGGTCTTTAGTGACGATTGGCATAATCAAATTTTTTGCAATTATTAGTGATGATTAGTAAAGCGGGTTAGTAAATAGATAAAATAAATTCAAAATCTATTTATTTGAAAAACTTAGTTTCAACCCTTTTATTTTGGAAAGAGAAGGAATCAATGAGGAAATTAGGAAGAGAATTAACTTACCATTAGATGGAGTCCTCAGTTACAAAACAGAAATTGCTCCTCGGGTTACAACAGACAGAGAAGAGGGGGAGAGAGAGATAGAGAGAGAGAGAGCGCATAATTGCTCTAAAGTTTTGGAGAAACAGAGGAGAACAAAGACACAGCAAAAAGAACAGGGAAAAGAGAGAGAAAGAGCGCGCAAGGGACTAAAGAAAAGTTTCGTCGGAATCCAGCAATATTGATCAATGTTTTCGGTAAGCCTCTTACAATTTTTCAACGTCTTTTTGTGTAACTTGTAGCATATATGTACAATGTGTGTGTGCAATTATGTATAGCAGTGAGAAAACCGAAATGGGTTTGTGAAAGGGCAGCCATGGGGGCTGCCGTGGTTGTGTGCGTTTGTGGATAGGGGACAATTGTGTGGGTGTATCGGGGCAAGGGGTAGATGTAGATGAGAAGAAGCAGTAGCCTTATGGAGGCTGTCATGCGTGCTATATTTGAGGTTGGGTAGGAGAAAAACCCACTGTTGTGAGGCAGTGGGTGTAGTGTATACCGTGGGTATAGTTGAATGAAATGGTGGGTGTGCAAAAATGGTGTGTGCATACAGTGTTTGTGTGTGTGTGAATGTGTAAAAATGAGAGAGAAAGGAATGGGCCACGAGGGAGTATTGTGAGAGTTTGTATGTGCGAGTGCATGGTGCCATGAGTGTGGGTAAAGGGTATTGTGCAACAGGTTAAAAGTGCGTGTTATGTTTGTGTTACTCAGTGTGTTGAACAAGAAGAAGACCCACTACCGTGAGGCAGTGGGTGTGGAATGTGTTGTGTGAGTGAATGATTTGAGTGAGGGTACTATTGTGTGAGACGTGAGTGTGTTTTTGAAGGTATTAGAGTGAGTGTAATGGGAAGAAAGGGGCTTCCGTGATGGTCTGTGTATTAGGAATTCTAGGTTTAAAGTGGGAGGAAGAAGAAGATGGGTTAATAGTTGCCGGGTTGTACAGTTAAAGTGGTACATTGTGCTTTCACAGTTGTACCACATGGCCATTGGGTATCGTGCAATTATCCAAAAATACTAAAACTTTGTAAGAAGGTTCTTAGGACAATATTAGAAATACTGTTAAAATTTCTTATTTTTCTGAAATCATATGTAGTTTTAATACTTTCTGTAATTTTAGATTTGTAATATTCTTTTGGAGCCTTAAAACTAATGAAAATGTTCTGAAAAAATTAGGTTAATGTTTTTAGATTTAAGTTTGGAAATTTTTAGATTTTTTTTCTTTCATTTCTGTATCGCATTGATTTTTGTAAAACAAAAAATTTAAAAGTAGTTTTGATGTCTTTTAAGTTCTAATTTCAATTTTTATAATTTTTGTACATATTTTAAAGCTGTTAAAAAAATTATGGGACTTTATTTTCAGCTAGAAGTAATTATGACTATTTATGGGTTTTTATTTTATTGCATTTAAGAAAATTATTTTAATTCAAATTATTCAAAAGTTTAGAAAATTCATAGTTTGACTTTTTATAATTTTTGAAGCTATAAAAGTATTTTATTGTAATTTTTTATGAATTTTGGGGTATCGTTACGTATCAAAGAGTGTATAGAATTTTCGGTTAAGTTGGTTGTGTGCGGGAACCGTTTTGAGTCGCGTGATTTCAGAGTGAGAGTGAGTACGCTGTGGGTAGTTGATATTAGATTTATAATATTGTAGCATAGATTATGTTCTAACATATGAATTGTCAATCTAGGTTTATATAGAGATTGTTGATCAAAGTTTGGTAGCGTTGCTTAGCTTGGACCGAGGTAAAGAATTATATGCGAACCTTATTTTATTATTTTGTTTTCAAATGCTTATAAGAATAGTTCTACAAACTACATTGAATGTAGATTTTTATGATTGATATAAAAATATTTTTAAATTGCCCACGAAACCCTAATTTGAGCCTTATATCTATCATTTGGAATTCTTTGTTTATTCTCATATGTTTTATTGATTCGATTATCGTAAAATATTTTTGAATTCTATTTATTGCTTCTTAATGTTAACATGAGTCAGTAATCTGGGAGTTATAAGAATAGTCTGTATTGCTGGAGTTATAAGGATGGTCTGTTGGTTGGGTTAAATTAGTACACCTAAATGGACTAGTCAATGTACATATGCATATGTAAAGCATATCGAGCACTATCGGGGTGTCTTTATTGCAGGGTACTACTCATATTCAATGTTTATGTTTCTGTTTTATTGCACCTGAAGTGTTTTGAAATGATTATTGATTTAAGGATTGAGTTGATACTCACCCGCATGTTTATATTGAATGCTATTTAAAAACCTTTCTAAAATTATCATTTGATTGTATATATAAAATCATTTGAATCGCTATGTTTCTCTATTTTAAAAGTTGTTATTTGGCTTAATTGTAAAATCGTCCAAATCATTTTTGATTGTTTTTAAATCCTTGATCGACCTTACTAAGCTCTCAAAAGCTCACTCTTCTCTTATTTCCTTTCCGTAGGTGATATACAGTATTAAGTTGCCCGAATAAGGATTAGAGCCGAGCGAGCGAAAGAAAAGGAATAAAAATTTGGTATTGATTGTTAGAACCCCTGTGTGGGTGCTTTTTTAAGTTTATTATTTAGTTTACTGAGAGAATACATTGATGGATGTTTTAGTTGCTCTGACAGTTATGGTATTATTTGGTTAAGTTTTGAGCATAATATTGTTTAGTGTATATGATTGATCGAGTGTTAATGTTCAGGAAAATTTTAGAACGTTACTCTCTCTCTCTCTCTCTCTCTCTCTCTCTATATATATATATATATATAGACACACACATATTTATTACATTATAATAAAACTGTAAAATAATTTTTTTCTTCTAAATCTCATATGTTATTTTTATTTTCTAGATACATGATTTTTTATCATCATAAAAAAGGGTTAGTTTTAAAGACACGATAGTCAAAATTAAATCCTAATAAATTGGTATATATATTTTTAAATTAGTTCTCAAATTTTATAAGTCTTTCTAATAAAGTCCTCCCATAGTTCCTACAAAACTAACTAAACTTAAAAATATGGATCACATTCAAAATAATATTTACAAACCTTTAGATACACTAACATATTTAGTATATAGCCTTAAATCCTTTTCAATTATCAGATTTATGAATAAGCTTTATCAGTATTATAATTTTAATTGATAATAATGAGATAGTCATTTGTTAGTCGTGTGGCCCACCGAAAAAAAGATGATCAATTTTTTATTTTACCCAAAGGATTCTAAAAGCCATATATTATATTTGATAAATATTTACATCAATATGGTAAGTATATATTAAAATAAATAAATATGAATCAATTATTAAATTATTTTTACTACTTTAATCTCAATTGAAATGTCATTTTTTTCAGTCTTTTAAATCTAATACGTTATTTTGTTTTATTGATATATAAATTTTCATATAGATATTAAAGAGTGCTTTTAAGGATACAATAGTTAACATTAAGTACAAAAGTTAGGTAATTAATTAGTTAGAGTTCAGAATGTTTACAATTAGCTTTTCAATTATAAGGCTTACTGACGTGTAAATTAACTTATCAAAAAATAAGGATCTCATCCAGCATAATTAAAAACACGATAGTAATTAAGATTTATTTGATTTGATTGCACTTTTTTTTCTAATGCATATGTGATTTCTTTTCAAAACCCCATATATGCTTATATAGCCACTTTGTTAATTGTTCGGTCTTATGAAAGCAAAAAGTTGTCATGTAATTTGATTATTTTTTTTTATATTATATAGATCATTTTTACAATGACTATGTTATGTGTAAATAAACATACAATGATTACATTACAATAAATTTAAATTAACTATAGCATAATTTTCTTCTTCTAAATATCAATAAGTTATATTTTTTAGATACGTCATTTTTTGTCTTTGTATGAGAGAGAGTTAGTTTTTACAACACGATATTTAAAATTAAATTCTAAAAAATTGGTATAATTAGAGTTTTTACATTATACAAGGCCACCTCGTATAGCCCTTATATAGTGCCTCAAAAATTAAATAAGCTTAAAAATAGGGATCACATCTAAAATAATATTTGCATACATTCGATACATTGACATGTTTAGTATATAGCTTTAAGTCCTTTTTAACTATCATATTTATGAACAAACTTTATCATTATTACAATTTTAATGAATAATAATTGTACAGTGATTTGTTGTTTGTGCGTCTATTTTTTAATTTTATCAAAAGGATTCTAAAAGCTACTATACTATGTTAACAAATCATTATATCAATTACCATAAGCAAATTTTAGAATTTTAAAAAGAATTAAACAATTATTACATTATTTTTATAGTTTCAATCTTAATTGTAGCATCATTTTTTTCTCTTTTAAATCTAGCATGTTATTTTCATTTTTATGATACACGAATTTTTTATTCATATTAGAGAGTGGTTTTAAAGATGCAATAATCAAAATTAGGTCCTAATAAATTAGTTCATCAATCAGTTAGAGTTTTAGAACGTTTAGAATTACATTTTTAATTATATAAGACTTAATAATATAGAAACAAACTTATCAAGACATAAGAACCCTATCCAAGATAACATTCTCAATTATAGCCTCATTTTTTTCTCTTCTAAATCTAGTATGTTATTTTCGTTTTAAAAATATATAAACAATTTATATTTATATAAGAAATATGTTTTAAGGTTACAATAGTCAAATAAGTCCTAGTAAGTTAGTTCATCAATTAGTTAGAGTTTTAGAATCTATTGAATTCGTTTTTCAATTATATAAAACTTACTAACATGAAAATTAACTTATCAAGAAATAAAAACCTTATACAAAATATAATTCTCAGTTGTGGCATCATTCTTTTTCTCTTCTAAACCTAGTATGTTAGTTCATTTTTAATATATAAGAATTTTTATATTTATATTAGAGATGATTTTAAGGATACAATAGTCAAAATTAAGTCGTAGTAAGTTAGTTCATCAATCAGTTAGAGTTTTAAAACCTTTAGAATTTGTTTTTCAATTATATAAAGCTTAGTAATATGTAAATTAACTTATCAAGAAATAAGAATCCCATCCAAGATAATATTTTCAATTGTAACATCATTTTTCTCTTCTAAATCTAGTATGTTATTTTTGTTTTTAATATATAAGAATCTTATATTCATATTAGAGTGTGATTTTAAGGATACAATAGTTAAAATTAAATCCTAATAAGTTAGTTCATGAATCATTTAGAGTTTTAGAATGTTTAGAGTTAGTTTTTCAATTATATAAGGCTTAGTAATATGAAAATTAACTCATCAAGAAATCTAGAATCACATCCAAGATAATAATCTTAATTGTAGCATCATTTTTTCTTCTAAATCTAGTATGTTATTTTTGTTTTTAGGATATCAAAATTTTTATATTTATACTAGAGATTGATTTTAATGATACAATAGTCAAAAGTTAAGTTCTAATAAGTTAGTTCATGAATCAGTTAGAGTTTTAGAACGTTTAACGTTAATTTTTTTTTAATTATATAAGGTTACTAGTATGGAAATTAACTTATCAAGAAATTAGAACTGCATCCAAGATAATATTTTAAACCTTTAGTGACACTTATAATAGGTATAATTCTATTTCACATTGAAAATATACTGTGATGAGATATCATGTAAAGAAGCCATATATCTCTATGATGATGTGTCGTGCAAAGTAACTCTTGCTTCGCTTATTATATATTATACAGACTAGTTTGGTTGTGGTGTTTGGCGGCCTTACTAAGAGCACTTTGGGCATCAATGTAGTTGGAAATCGTAATTGCTGCTTTAGAGTGGCCCAACAAAATTCTTATCGGTTGTGGTGCTTGGTAGGCCTTACTGAGACCACTTTGGACATCCATGCAGTTGTGAATTGCAATTGCTGCTTTAGAGTGGTCCAACAAAATTCTTATGGTTGTGGTGTTTGACGGGCCTTACTAACAGCAGTTTAGCAATGCAGTTGTAATTTGTAAATTGCAATTGCTGCTTTAGAGTGGTCTAACAAAATTCTTATTGGCTGTAGTGTTTGGTGGGCCGTACCAACAGCACTTTGGGCACCAATGCAGTTGTAATTTGTATATTGCAATTGCTACTTTAGAGTGGTCTAAGAAAATTCTTATTGGTTGTAGAGTTTGGCGGGCCTTACTAACAGCACTTCGGGCATCAATGCGGTTGGAAATTACAATTGCTGCTTTAGAGTGGTCCAACAAAATTCTTACTAGTTATGGTGTTTGTTGGGCCTTACTAAGAGCACTTTGGGCAGCAAAGCAGTTGTAAATTGCAATTGCCGCTTTGGAGTGGTCCAACAAAATTCTTATTGGTTGTGGTGTGTGACAGGCCTTACTAACAGCACTTTAGGCACCAATGTAATTGCAACTTGTAAAGTGCTATTGTTGCTTTAGAGTGGTCTAACAAAATTCTTATTGGTTGTAGTGTTTGGCGGGTCTTACTAATTGCACTTTGGGCATCAATGCAGTTGTAAATTGCAATTGTTGTTTTAGACTGGTCCAACAAAATTGTTATTGGTTGTGGTATTTAGCAGGCCTTACTAAGAGCACTTTGGACATCAATGCATTTGTAAATTGTAATTGCTGCTTTAGAATGGTCCAACAAAATTCTTATTGATTATATGGTGTTTGGCGGGCCTTACTAACGGCAGTTTGGGCACCAATGCAATTGTAACTTGTAAATTGCAATTGCTACTTTAGAGTGATCCAACAAAATTCTTATTCGTTAATTATAGTGTTTGGCAGGCCTTAATAACAGCACTTTGGTCATCAATGCAACTATAAATTGCAATTGCTACTTTAGAGTAGTCGAACAAAATTCTTATTGATTGCGGTGTTTGGCGGGCCTTACTAACAACACTTTGGGCATCCATGCAGTTGTAAATTACAATTGCTGCTTTAGAGTGGTCGAACAAAATTCTTATTGGTTGTAGAATTTGGCAGGCCTTACTAACAGCACTTTGGGCATCAATGCAGTTGTAAATTACAATTGCTGCTTTAGAGTAGTTGAACAAAATTCTTATTGGTCGTGGTGTTTGGCCGGCCTTACTAATAGCACTTTTGGCATCAATGCAGTTGTTAATTACAATTGCTACTTTAGAGTGGTAGAACAAAATTCTTATTGGTTGTGGTGTTTGGCGTGCCTTACTAACAGCATTTTGGGCATTAATGCAGTTGTATATTACAATTGCTGCTTTAGAGTGGTCCAACAAAATTCTTATTGAGGTGGCACTTTTGTAGGAAAATAGGTTTCATATTGTAATCCAAGTCAGAAATGGGAAAGCTGAACATTAAGAGAACATGTTGCCAATTCTGCCTACCAATCAAGACATGCTTCAGAAATCCATGTTTTATTTACTAGCTAAATATCCCTGTTAAGTAACATCGAACAAATAAATGGACATAGATCTCTAGAGTTTAAAACAAGCACATATGTGCATATGCCGATTTATATATATGCCCCACCTCAGTCACAAATCCCTTACCCACAACCACCCATAATCTCTAGTCCCTTATCCTTTCTAATCAAGAGAAATGGATAAGGTCCAAAATTTCACCTTGAAAAATATCCCCCTCACCCAAGGCCGCTGCCTCAAACCAAATGACGACCACCAATGTCGATCCACGCATATTGATATGTTTCTTCTCTAAAAAAAATTAAAAATTTATCGGATCTATCTAATTTTTTGAGTCATTTAGAGGTTTGCTAGATTGAAAATATTTGATATTCTTTCGACCAATGGTGATTGTTTGATGAGCCATTACCGCGTCCAACTGAACGACCACTAGACACCCCCTGCCCATTGTTGCAGCCACAACATACCCAATCCCCTGTCATGCAATATCCCCATCGGTCGCCGGCAAATCCGATCAGCCAGTGCACAACATCATCACCATATAATCAGTGGTACAAATCGAGGGGTGGGAGGAATAGGTTAGGCTAGGTGAATAGGGCGTATGCAGGACACTAGATAGGGCGGTGGAGCTAGAGGCAGGTTCTTGGTGCTGATGGTGGTGCGCAGTGGTTTGTGGCAGTAAGAGAGAGGAGGGGGGAGGGAGAGTAACGACCTGAAGGATTTAGGGGGTAGAGTTGACTAGGATTTCACAGGTAAAAAGACCAATTTGACCATAAAAACTTAATGGCCATGTAACATTCCGAAATTTTTTGGAACATTAGACAATCGATCGGTCATTTACTAAACAATATTATCCTCAAAACTTAACCAACTAATACGAAAACTTTCAGAGCGACTAAACATCCATCAAAGTATTTTCTCTCAGTGTACAATCATATTTGGAAACTATTTTAAACCTGAATAATAAACTATCAAAGTCACCCATACAGGGGTTCTAACAATCAATACCAAGATTTGTTCATTTTTTTTCGCTCCCTTGGCTCTAATTCTTATTCGGGCAATTTAATGCTTGTTATGACCTGCAGAAAGAAAATCAAAGGAGAGTGAGCTTTCGAGAGCTTAGTAAGGTTGATCAAAGATTTAAAATAACAAAACGATTCTGTCGATTTTACATTTAAGCCAAATAAAACTTTTAAAATGGAGAACAGAACAATTCAAACAATTTTTTCTATACAAAATCAAATGAATATTTTGAAAGGGTTTTCAAAGAATCCCACAACATTTCAATAAAAACAAAGGGAGGAGTATCAACTCATTTCCCTTAAATCCATAACCATTTTTAAAACACTTAAAATGCAATTAACATAAATAGGAAACATTGAACATGAGCAGTACACTAGCAAAGCCACCGCGGCAGTGCTCGATACGCTTTACATATGCATATGTACATTAACTAGTCCATCTAGGTACTAGTTAAACCCATCCAACAGACCGTCCTTATAACGCCAACAATATAGACCATCCTTATGGCTCCCCAGTTACTAACTTATGTCAATATTGAGAAGCAATAAATAGAATTCAAAATATTTTATGATAATTGAGTCAATAAATAAATAAGTGTGAATCCAAATGTAACATCCCGAAATTTTCTGGAATGTACCGCTCAATCGATCAGTTCCTTTTATTCAATCATCTCAATTTATCTATGAAAACTCCAATAAGTATTTATGTGAGAGCTTCTACATTCAACTTAATTCCTCAAGTCATTGTTCCTAAATGCAAAGACTACAATAATGAAATCAATTAAGTAAGTTACACACTGATTTCCCTTACAGGGCTTAAGTAAACAAAACAATAAAAAATCAAATCTAAACCAACTCCGAAATCAAGCTCTAGCTAATCCAAGAATCTACAGATGGTTATTACCTGCAGAAGGGAATAGAAAAAAAAAAGGAGTGAGCTTTTGGGAGCTTAGTTAGGTCACTCAAAATTCATAGCAGGGAATGAGAGTACAATAATTATCAGATTCACTTCAAACAATAGGGAAGAGATTCAACTCAATCCCTTGAACCAAACCAGATACAATTAGCAACAATTTCAACTACACTGAAACGATGCAGATGATATTAAACATGAGTAAATTTGCAAAGCCACACAGGCAGTGCAGGGAAACACTTAGCAAAGCCACACAGGCAGTACAGGGTAATCACTTAGCAAAACCACAAAGACGATGCTCAATAACACTGTAGTTACATATCCATATGAACACTAGCTAGACCCTTAAGGTACTAGCATCTCCTAACAATAACAGACCATCCTTATATCACCCCCCTATACAGACCATCCTTATAACTCCTCCATACACTAACTCATGCCAATATACAGAATGCAATAATTGATAATTCAACGAATAAATCGATGCCCAAAGAGTAATAAATACCCAGCATCATTGAGGATTTTAAATAAACGCTTAAGGCTCAAGAAAAGGTATTAAAGGCAGACAACGCATTCTCATAACAAATAGAACAGAGTCCAAGGAAATTTGATAGCAATTTTAAAAAATATATACGATGACAATTTGATGAATTGGGTTTCGGATAGAAATCCCTTACCTCAATAACGCTGAAGCTAAAAATTCTCTCGATCAATTCTTGAAGTTAACCTAGGTTGGCAGAGTCATTTATCAGAACACTTATTCATACTACTATATTATAATCTTAATATAATTATCCATAGCGTACGCATTTTTCTACCTGGATATGATGAAACTCGGAGCGGTTTCTCACACTTCCAACCTACCCCGAAGTTCCTCAGACCTCCCGAGACTCAAAAATATTTTTAAAATGTCTGATCATTCATTAAACATTATTTATAGCTAAATATAGCATATGGGATAAAAATAAAATTTTTGAATAAAAAATAATTTTCTTAAATACATTAAAACCAATAAATTGCCATATTTTCTTCTAGTTGGAAATAGAGGCTCATAAATTATTGTAAGAGCTTTATAAGACTTATAAAAGTTATTGAAATTGAAATAAAAAATTAGAAGGTACTAAAACTATTTTAAAATTTTTTATTTTGTTAAATTCAATGCGATAGAGAAATGATAGCATATGAACTCTAAAAATCACAAAATTTATACTGAGTCTTTATTATACTATAAAAATATTAATATAATTTTTCTCAGGACATTTTCAGTGTTTAAAGGCTTCAAAAGAATTTTCCAAATCTAAGTTTGCAGAAAATATTAAAAATACACATGATTTCAGAAAATTATAAAATTTCTCTACGAATTCTAATATGGCCTAACGTATTATACTGTAAAATTTTACATACTAACGATAAGCATATGCTAGTCTATACACCTATCGATCCTAACGCTAACCTAATTTACCCGTTCCGTACTTTTCTTCTTCTTCTTCTTCCTTAATCTCTACATCAAAGACTCACATCAACACATGCCTCACTCAAACCAACTCACCAACCTATAACCTACTTTATTTACCAAAGACACATATACACACACAACACTTACACTCAAACATGCACACATATACACACTTAAACACAACACAGCTACTGCCTCACGATAGTAGCTGGTTTCTTTTACTCCATACCCATACACATGCATACCATTTTACACGCACAGTTATCTCATAAACACACAGACTAACACCTTCACTCACAAGACACACACACGCGCGCGCGCACACATGCACACACACACACACACACACACTCACGCACGCAGGCACGCATATGGCACACGACACACCCAACTCACACTCCCTCACAGCACTCACCATTTTTGCCCTCATATTTTCTCTCTTATCTCCAAAACAATACCTACCAATACACACACTCACAAGTTACACATAGTCACCATTACATCCAAAACACACAGCTTCCTTCTTCCTCTTCCAAACAGGTTCCCTCCCATAAATCATGGCTGCTCTAAAAACATCCTATAGACTTCCCTTTGTCTTCCCCCTCACACAACTCACTGCTTACACACACAAAACACCCATCTTCTATACTGCACACATATGTAAGCACATATACCCAGCTGCTACCCCAGTAGCTACCCCATACATCCCACACATGCTACGCACACACACATCACACATTTCACTTCCATATCACACCCACTATTTTCTTTCATTGCCATTTACTCTCCCTCTCTCACACAGGTAATGCCCTTCACTTCCACATCACTCAGAATATATACACGCCACTGCCTCTCTCTTCTTTCCCCTGTCATCAACACACATCAAAAATTCAGCTACGGCAGCCCATGGCTGCCCACCCTCCTTCCTCTTTCACGGCAGCCACCACACCGTACACTCCACGCCACACTCCACGCAATACACAGTCACATATATACACCAAACCCACTCTCAAACACACGCACCCTTTGACACAGATTCACCCATATACCTACTTATATAAACCCACGCAACCCGCACACTTACACAATACCCAAAATTCACTTACGGCTACCATATTACAGAACCCACAAACCCGTAAACATAAATTCCCTGAACCCACTACATGTATATGTATATATACTAAAAAAAAAGAAACGTAAGTTATCGATGTCTTACCGGAAAGCTTCTCCGGATAGAGCCCCTCTGAAGCCCCTCTCTCTCTCTACGCATGGGTGTGTGTGGTAGGCGGCCAGAGATGCTTTACTAGCTGCGTTCTCATGAAATGTGTGTGTGTGTATATATATATATATGTGTGTGTGTGTGTGTGTGTGTGTGTGTGAATCAAAACCCTAGTGTGACAAAAATAACCCTAATTCTCATTTGTCACTAAAGCTTCTAACCCAATACTTATAAGAAAATATGGTCCATATTAATATATTTAGGATAAGTGATGTGTTAGGAAAATTGATACATGTTTTGCTATGTCATCCTGTTGGACAAATAGTCGCTAGTAAATACACCGTTATCAAAAAGTTTAACTGTCGCTTTAGAAATATATACCAATGCTTAAGATAAATTTATCGTTAAAAGTATACGTTGACGTAAAAAAAAATTAAAATATATCGTCGCCAAGCAAAATTATATCATCAATAAGATGAATTTAAATTTGTCGCTAAAATGCTACTTTAATTTATGAAGAGCACTCTAGGATTTGGGCTATAACATTATCCTCTCTTTTAAGAAATTTTGTCCTCGAAATTTTATGTTCCTTAGTTTGCTGGTTGTATTCATGTCCGAACCTCAGATACCCGTGTCAAAACACCTCACGTGCTTATATACTACAGCTACTCAAGCGTTTGGCACAATAACCCCAATACATTTTCGAGCAACTTTGAGGGTATATGCACTAAAAGCATAAAAAAACACAGCGCTGCCAAAATTGGATTTAATACGCTTTAGTAAACATGTAAGTATTACCTCGAAGTCAATAAATTTAAATCACAAGCTCTTCTGCCTTAAGATGTTATCTCCACATTTCTCTATTATACAACTAAATTGTTTAACCATGAAGCCTCACCGAGTGAAATGAAATAGTGTAAATATAGATATCATAGTTGATTATGAGCTCAATTTCTCCACTTATACACTAAATCGCCACTAAACCATGAAGTCTCACCAAATGAACAATCTCTATAATGTCAAATATATCAAACTCAACCATAAGACCACTTTGAGACTAAGATATTACATCCTCTCCCCGTTAAAAGAAATTTGGCCTAAAATTTCATAATACTTACACCATCAGACACTAGATCTCGCTACTTAGCCCAGGTAATAAGCAACCAACATAGTATGCGAGTAATGTCTAACCTCCACATCAAAATTTATAACCGGCGAATATAAAACGTCATAATTACCGGTCAAACCTTAACACTAAGATCTAACTTACTAGTTCATCACTCTAATACTTGCAGAACTTCAAAAGATCATATATCCTTCTAAAAATTTCTAAAATCTCAAAATTCCAACGTTTTAGACCAATGGCTTACAAAAGCTATACCTAACGCTCATGCTACCTGCTATCCGATAGCCTTGGTTAGGTTTTTTACCAACTATACTCATGTCTTCTTACCATCTTAAACGTGCTTCACTCATACATTAAAAGTCCTCGTGACTTTATAAATAATTGTCCAAAACTTTTGTCAAAAACGAAAAATTGTAATTCAGTAACTTCGAATGTTTCACTATGCTATAGGATTTTGATTATAACTTAGGTTTTTAGAACCCAATCAGTTATATCATTACTTAGGCTCTAAGCACTACGGAACCCAACCTTGTCACATGCACTCCTACAACAGTAAGTCATGACAGCTATCAAGGTTCTTAAATTGAAATATTAACCACCATATCACTAGTAACACCAGGTACAGACAGAGCATTTTAAGCCCAAAAAAAGAAAACTTTCTATAAGACCACAATTTTAGAAAGCTCATTCTTAATAATCCCCTTCAGAATAAAATTCAAACACAACAGTTAAAAGACGTACATAAACCCAATCTAATCAAATTACCCAATCGAGGTAAAGTTCTTAAAAGCTAATCCATAAAGTTCAATTTATTATAAAGAACTCTCAAAACTCAAATCCTGCCAGAAAAACACAATTAACTTCAAGCCGAAGGTATACCCGATCAGTACTAAGAAATTTCCTCAGACTTGCACTTTAAACCGTGAGTTTAACTTTCGTTCTCCTCGAAGCCACAATTGGAGTCATCTAAATTCTCTTTTAATGACATTTTACTGAGGTTAACCAGTAACTAAGGTGGCTACATTATTAGCACGCTTTTCAGCCTAATGCATTTCTCTTCCCATTGCCAACATCAAATTTTTTAGTCATATACTCTATGGTTATAAATATCTCAATTATTCAAACACGTGATCACTCAACACAGAATCAAACTCATATTTTTTCTTTTGTTTTTTCTACCCGTTTTCCAAAGACTACCAAGACCATAACTAAATGTTTAATGGTTTAACTAATATTGTCAATGTTATGTCTATGAAGTTCACTAATCAAAATCGTGTGATCACTTGAAGGGAATAGTATTGGCCATCTCAATTTATTAAACTGTCACCAAAATCAATACCACTAAATAACCTTTGGAGCATATCGCTTTGACTAAGCCCATATAAATTGCAAATTCTAAAAGCATCTAGTGTCACACCAAACTACCTAACTATAACCATTATACTTTCTCTAAGCACTAGGATATCAGACCACTATTACCGAATCCATCACACTTAAAGTATCACCTTAAAGGACCCAACAATCTAATAAGACACACACATGTATCACACATCCATTTGCAATCAGAACCTTTACCGTTCATAGCATCTATTTGATAGAGCTACTCAAAGAAACCCAAAAGATTACAATCTTATCATTCAAACATCTTCTTTAGTTAATACTTAAGATCCAAGAATTCTTAGGTAGGTGACCTGTCTATTATTCGCAAATCTCATTCCAATGCTAAACCGTTAATAAGTCTTCAAAATCTTATACAAGTTTTCAAAGTCCACCCTCAGTCATAGATTATCTTAGGCTTATAAGTTTACAGAATCTGAAACCTAAGCGCTGATACCATCGGTAACGACTTGATCCATAACCCCACCACAGGGTAATGTCTTCTTCAAAAGGGCTAGCCAAGTAGGTACTTATAAGTCCCTTGACAAGGTCTTATAAGGGTCATCTCATACTATTCCACATCTGATGTGGGATATTATAAAGAATTTCAAACGATCGCTAAATGGCTCAAATTTGGGTTTCATGGGCAGTTAAAAAAAATATTTTTATACAATCATAGAAATCAACAATCAATGTATTCTGTATAACTGTTTAAATATGTGAAAATAGAATAATGAAATGGGGTTCAGATAGAATTCCTTACCTCGGTCCACGCTAAGCAATGCTGCCAAACCTCGATCAATAATCTCTGAATAACCTAGATTGGCAATCTATTTGTTAGAATACAATCTATACTAATATACTATAACCTAATATTCACTATCCAAACGATGCTCACTTCCAACTCTAAAATTGCTAAACTCAAGGTGCGCCTCGCACTCGGCCAACCTAACCGAGAACCCGATACGCTCTTTATTGCGTAACACATTCCAATTTTTTTAATAAATTACAATAAAACACTTTTATAGCTTAAAACATTATTCAAAGTCAAATATGCATTTTTTGAATTTTTGCATATTTTGAAATTAAAATAATTTCTTTAAATATAATACAAAACCAATAATAGCCATAATTACTTCCAGCTGCAAAATAAGTCCCATAATTTTTATAATAACTTTAATATATATATATATATATATATATATATATATATATATTTTAGAAATTGAAATCAAAATTTAAAAGATATAAAAAGTATATTTAGATTTTTCGTTCTACTAAAACCAATGCGATATGGTAATCATAGCAAAACAACTCCAAAAATTATCAAACTCAAACATAGTCTTATTTATACCATAAAGACACTACTCTAATTTTTCTAGAAACATTTTCAGGGTTTAAAAGCTCCAAAAGAATTTTACAATTATGAAATTATAGAAAATATTAAAAATACATACAATATCATAAAAATATAAAATTTTAACAGTAATTCTAATATTGTGCTACAATTCTTCCTGTAAAGTTTCAAAATGATCCAACTAGTGTACAATACGCAACAGCCCATGAACAGTGTAACACTTTACAACCCACACATCATTCCACATATCACACACAATGAAATCCAAATCTCCCCACACCCACTGCCTCACGACAGTGGGCTTCTCTTCTCCCCTTCCCTTTTTCTTTTGTTCCACACACACACACACAGAGCATTGCCTCCCTCAAAAGGACTAGCCAAGTAGGTACTTATGAGTTCATAGTCAGGGTCTTATAAGGCCAATCATAAACTCTCCCACAACTGATGTGGGATATTACAATCTCCCTACCTTAAACCTTAGCGTCCTCGCTAAGGCTCAATCATACATAGCCCAGAATCTTCCTCTTTAGCCAATGTGGGATATACCCAGCTCACCCTTCGTTGCCCCAGCTATCCTTTTGATGTGGGATATACCCGAGCTTGCCTTCGTTTCTCCCAACCATCGGTAACTCGACTAAATAGCCCAGCCCAAACTTTCGAGAGTCGGCTCTGATACCATCTGTAACGACTCGGTCCACAGCCCCGCCATAGGGTATTGTCTCCCTCAAAAGGGCTAGCCAAGTAGGTACTTATGAGTCCATAGGCATGGTCTTATAGGGCTAACCCTAAACTCTCCCACAACCGATATGGGATATTACAATAACCCCTGTGCGGGTAGTGATTGTTATCTAATAATTTTTAGACTTAGTTGATGTATCATTTATGACAGTCCACGGAGAACATTGTTTGAGTTAAAGTTTAGGTGCTCTGATGATGTCTGATCATCTGGTTATGAGGTTATCATTGTCTTAGTGTCACTGATTGATTGAGCGTTAACGTTCCGAAAATTTATGGGATGTTACAGGTCGTCTGGTCAAAAACCATTTTGACCATCAATTGGTGCTTGATATCGAGATTTTTAAATTTTTGGTGGGAGTGTCAATTTTGGAATCATGGGGTGCTGGTTGCAACTGACTCATAAGAATGAGGTGTAGCGTAAAATTAATCCAATATATAAAGTATTGGCTGTCAAGAGCCAAAATAGTTGATTTATCTTTTATGGTGGTTTAAGGTCTACAATGGCCGAAGAGATCTATCTTGAGGTTATCTGGGTCAGGAGCTAGGTTTTGGGTGAAAGAAGGAGAATAAATGTGTAATACTTCGAATCCCATCATATATCAATTGTAATTCTGATTAATATATATTTATATATATATGTACTAGTTAAAATTGCGTTCTATACACTGGAAGAGTGTTAGTTAATTTTGAAATGGAGGAAGGGAGATCATGGTGTTGGATAGTTAGGGTTCACGGGATTGGAGGTTATTTTGTGACCGATAAAAAATTAACACCTCTTAAGCTATACTTTAAAATTGTAAGAATTCAAGAAAATATGGTTAGAGTTTTGGAAGATATAGAAAAAGCAAATCAAAGTCAAATACATATATGATAGATGCATGCATATCCACAGTTTCTTGTAGACTTCACAAGTGACAAAATTTCCACTAACCAAGTTTTATACGACACCTTGGCGTACATGAGGTGTCTATACCAAGGCATCCTTCATTGAGACGTAATTTTTTTTTTGGCTGACAACAAAAGTAGACTCCTTAAATAATATTTCCTTGAAACAAAAAAAACCGGAAAAAATTTAAAATCACAATTAGCGACGTATTTTTCGTTGGTAATAGTCCATCCTTAAAGACCTTTATCGAGGGTTTTCTTTTAAATGACCTTTAGCGACAGACTTTCAGCTGTTGCTAAAGGTCATTTTAATATTTCCTCGAAACAGAAAAGTACCGAAAAATCCAAAAATCACAACTAGCAATATATTTTATATCTGTAATGGTCTGTCGTTAGAATTCCGCCACCAAATACCTTTATCGACAAAATTTCAGTCGGTAAAGGTCTCTGATGACAGACTTTTAACTAAGGCCGAATCCGTCGGTAAAAGACCTTTTGAGCAATGGGTTTCGCTCCGTTGTTAAAAAAACGTCGCTAAAAGATTTTGTTCTTGTACTGAAGGGCCGGGGGGGAGGGGGGAGGGAGGGACACACACACATAGAGAGAGAGAGAGAGAGTTCTATATGGTATGAGAGTTAAATTGGAAACGTGCGACTAGTGCTTGGCAAATTTTAAAAATCGTCAAGGAAAAAGTACCTTCAATGGCGAATTTCTGGTTTGTCAAGAAATATTGGACATCTAATGATAACTTGTAGATTCGTCCATAAATGACCACTCCTCTTGATGAAATTCAACTTTTTTGGCGAGAAAATTGTCATTAGTTTTCATATTTCTTGTAGTGCATTGAGTCGTGGATATATTGTAACCCATTTTGATATTATACAGCCATGTGACAATATGAGTAAAAATTATCTTTTAACGTCATTCTCCTAGTTACCAAAAAAACAAAATTGCCACTAGGGATCTATAAAACATGACCTTGCTGCCTTTGTTCTATTAGCAATTCTGAACTTCCCATGACGATATTCTCTGTCCTCCTGATTTCCCTTTTCTTTGTGTTCATAGTTTTCAAACACTTGAAGAGAACCAAAACAAAACTACCACCAGGCCCAAGAAAGCTGCCTCTGATTGGCAGAGGCAGAATCAGGATTTCATCCCGGGGGGGCTAAAAATATATCGAAGTCAATAAATATTTTTATTAGTAAATAGCACACAAAAACAAAGTACACTTTTCGATAATACACAAAACATACTAAAAAACATCTAAAATGTCTTATTAAGTTTCATGTTAGCCACTAAAGACTCTTTACAACACAAAAGAGAATACAAAATACACATTTCAGTGTTTACAAACGAAAGCACTAAATAACTACTCGATGAGGCGCCGAAGATTGGTAGCGCTTCATTTGCAATAGTTTTGAAGACATTTTTCTCGATGTAAGAAATCAAGCTATCATTCATCCATTCGTCTCCCATACGATTTCGAAGTCGAGTCTTTATTATCTTCATTGCAGAGAAAGCTCTTTCTACAGTAACAGTTGCAACCGGTAAGAGTAAGACCAATTTCAAAAGCAAGAACACCAAAGGATATATCACATCATTTTTCAACTCAACTAACTTTATAGCAAGTTCACCAATTCCCTTACAAATTCACCAATTCCCTTGACTTCATAAAGTTCTTCACAGGAGCGCACATCCATAATATAAGTCTCGAGCTGACTTTGAAGTACCTTAAGCTCTATTGGCGAAAAGTCATATGGATAAAACTGTGCAAGACATATCAACTTCTGCTTATTAAAAGCAGAAAAATCATCACTTGGATTGAAACATGCCATACAAATAAGCAACTACGTGGTTACCTTACTGAAACGATTATTCAACTCACTGATTTGCAAATCAACAACCGTTAAAAAAATATCAACACGATAGTGGTAAAAATTTGTACCTTCTTCAGCATTACGTCTTTGCCTCCCCGGGGCTACAAACCTCGCACTCATGTCCAATACATCAATATCGTGTTTTACACAAAATTGTGAGACCTCTTCCAGCAAGTCTTCCAACCCATGATCTCTAAACTCCTGCAATCGTTGCTTTGCTATTCTTACCAAATTCATTGCATTCACAATGTTTTGATCTTTCTTTTGTAATGCTTGTGAAAGTTCATTTGTCATCCCCAAAATATTTGTCATCAAATGCATGTTGAAGATAAAATCATAAGTTGGCACCGAGTTCAAAAGACCTAATGCTTCACCTCTCTGTTCATAATCTGTAGCATCTTCAACAACCTTATTAAGCACACATATCACTGAAGCAAACATATGACTCAAATTCAATAATGCACCGTAATGTGATCCCCAACGGGTCTCTCCTACTCTTTTGATGCTAGTTTCTTGATTTAAACCTCGACCACTGATGATATCACCACTCTTAAGGTCACGAGCAAGTCTAATGGCTTCACTTTCTTGAATAGCATCTCTTCGCTTGCATGAAACTCCCACGGTGTTTACTACCTTAGCAACCAAATTAAAGAGCAATGAAATCTGAGAATGTTTTTTTGCAATGGCTACAAGAGTTAGTTGAAGTTGATGAACAAAGCAATGGATATAATAAGCACTTTCATTCTCCCTCTGAATTAAGGTTTTAAGACCATTGAATTCACCTTGCATATTACTTGCTCCATCATAGCCTTGTCCACGAATTCTTGAAATGCTCAATTCATGCATTGCAAATAAACTGTCAATCGCGTCTTTCAATGATAAGGCAGCGGTACTAGCAACATGGACAATACTAAGAAAACGTTCAATCACACGTCCTCTTTTGTCCACATATCTCAAGACAACTCCCATTTGTTCTTTGACTGAAATATAACGACACTCGTCAACTAAAATGGAAAATAATTCAGTTTTCATGTCCCAAACAATTGCATCTCTTATTTCTCCGGCAATGGCACTAACAATTTCTTTCTGAACTTTTGGTGATGTCAATTTGAGATTCTGAGGAGCATTCGACAACACGACTTTTTTTACATTTTCATTGTGATCAGCAAGAAACTCTAACAGTTCTAGAAAATTTTCCTGATTTTCAAAATCATCAGATTCATCGTGCCCACGGAAAGACAAGCCTTGACGTAAGAGAAACCGAATAACATCAATTGATGCAGTCAAGCGAGTACGGTATTGAACCCTACTTTCATCTGTTTGCTTGGACAAAACTACTTCA
This sequence comes from Escallonia herrerae, assembly GCA_033070095.1. Lineage (NCBI taxonomy): Eukaryota > Viridiplantae > Streptophyta > Magnoliopsida > Escalloniales > Escalloniaceae > Escallonia > Escallonia herrerae. The sequence continues at coordinate 175,090 of JAVXUP010001745.1, read as the reverse complement.
ATACTGTAACGACCCAGTCCACGGCCCCACCACAGGGCATTGCCTCCCTCAAAAGGGCTAGCCAAGTAGGTACTTATGAGTTCATAGGCAGGGTCTTATAAGGCTAATCGCAAACTCTCCCACAACCGATGTGGGATATTACAATCTCCCCACCTTATTCCTTAGCGTCCTCACTAAGGCTCGATCGTACATAGCCCAGAATCTTCCTCTCTAGCCAATGTAGGATATACCCAGCTCACCCTTCGTTGCCCCAACCATCCTCTTGATGTGGGATATACCCGGGCTTGCCTTCGTTTCCCCCAACCATCGGCAACCCGACTGGATACCCCAGCCCGAGCTTTCGAGAGTCGGCTCTGATACCATCTGTAACGACCCGGTCCACGGCCCCACCACAGGGCATTGCCTCCCTCAAAAGGGCTAGCCAAGTAGGTACTTATGAGTTCATAGGCAGGGTCTTATAAGGCTAATCGCAAACTCTCCCACAACCGATGTGGGATATTACAAATACTCCGCTGAGGGTTATCAAAGGCTTGACACTTAGTTAAAGCAAGGTTGTGTAAACTACCAACTTCTCCAACATGTTTTTGGAATTTCTCCTTCCTTCGCCAATCTTTAAAACCATGCCTAACAAAAGTACCACCACCCCCTTGCTCCCCATGAGCACTTCCGAACAAGTAGCAACACAAACAATATGCTTCATCTTTTGCTACACTATACTCCAACCAACTCGAATAAATGTCAAACCAAGAAGAAACAAATTGACGAGACTGAGTTCCAAATTGTGTAAATGGAAAATTATGGTGACGAGGTTGGCAAGGACCTTTCGACCAATACGCTCGTCGAACTTTATCTCGAACATTAGGACCATAATCCAAAATATTCGGACGCAACCCAGGATCCGCAATAAGCTTGTCAGAGTTGAACTCATCGCTAACTCTGTTGAAATCGGAGACTGTTAGAATCGGAGACTGTTGAATAATATCTTGATTTCTACCCTCATTCTTATTAGACTGCAATAATTTTTCCACCTTTGCTTTCTTTGGAAAAAACTTTTCCATTCTGAAAAAAAATATATTTTATTTTAAGTATCAATCCATCAATTATCAATCAAATAACCTAGTTAATTACAAATATTTTATTCTTTTACTTTTTGAGTCATGTTTTATTATCGCGTTAATCTAATTAACCTAATTTCAACCCACCATTCAACTAAATCACATATCCGACATCTCAATCCAATTGGGTCTCATCCTCCATCAATCATCTCAATTCTCAAATGCTCAATGCACAATTAACAACATATAATCAGTAATTAATCAATTTTTAAATGCACAATTAACAGTACCTAAAATTATCAATCAAATAATCAATGCTCAAATGAGATAAAAATCCAATTGGGTCCCATCCTCCATCAACAATCTCAAATCTCCAGAATACAAATCTATTAAACACTAACCTTTAAACCAAAATCACACAAAACCATAGCCACAATCTCACACCCAAAGCATCCAACACCTAGAAAATGTCCCCCTACACAGCCATGTTCATGGCTCACGAACACACTACACAGTAGCTAAAAACACACACTAAACCCACAAACACACACTAGAGCACACATACTAAAGATTTGAAAGCTTACCTACTCTATTTCCTTTCTTCTTCCCTGTTCTCTCTCTCTCTCTCATGCACACACACACACACACACACACACACACATTACCCGAATTTCCTCCTTATCCCAATTAACATTATTAAACAATTCATTTAGGCTCAGTCATCACAATTAAGTAGGAGGTGGCAACAAATTGATAAATTTTCTAAAAAATTTGACACCTAGATACCAAATTACAAAATAGTCCTCTCAAAGTTTTCATATTTACAAAATGGCCCCAAAAGTTTTGAATTTTTTATTTTTGCTGCAAAACTGTTTTAAGTTCCCATACTCTACAAATACCTTAGCATTGCTAAAAATTAACGTCTGTTTATTTTTTTGAGTCACCAATAGTTATTTTAAGCTGCTTCAAAAAATATTGGATATAACATTCTCCTCAACTTATAAAATTTCGTCCTCAAAATTTGCTCTCGAATTTTCAATCACTTATAACGTCTAGGCCCTGTGCTTCTACTATGTAAATCCAATAACTATCACATGGTAGCTAAGCTACATTTAACCTTCGCATCCAAATTCATGTCCCACGAATGTCCGAATGTAACAATTTAAATTTTAAATCATAATGCTAAACTGAAGCTGGTCAAATTATCACTTTGCTCTAACGGTTCCAGAAATTCATGAATGATGACTTAGCTATTACGAAATTCATTGAACTAAATTTACACCATTCTAAATTCAATGCATCTAAAACGAACTCAATCAATCTTTAGTCCAATATGCCTCCATTGTGTTATACAGATAGATAATATAGTAGATTATACTACAGTACAATCTACTTAATAATAGTGCGCTTAACTTCAAGCTCAAGGTGCATTAAAATACTAGGCGATGGTCATGTGTGACTTGCATTCCACAAAAACTAAAGTGGATAATGAATTCTTATAACCACTTACACATTACAAATAGAGGACAAAAAACTGTAGCCAATAGACTTTCACTACACACTCTGATATCTCCCATCGACAAGAATTTCAAACTACTACCGAATTCATCATGGAGAGATGTGTTATGTTGCAAAATATGATTCCGCACTCGCGTGTATTGTATTTTCACTAGAGTTTAAGGCTCTAAGTCATCACATCACTTATGATTCACGATCACATTATTTATCAAAAATCTATAGTCTTATCCTTCGATCATCTATTTCAGTTGCACGTTTAGAATTCTTCAGTTCTAAAAGTTAAGTAACATGGAGCCTACTATTGCGTGCTTAACCAAAATCTCAATCTTATACCGAATCATCAAATAGATTATCCAAATCTAATTCACGTTCTCAGAGTCTACTCTCACTCACCGATTATTCGAGGCTTTGGAGTCTACGTAATATCATACTAGGGCTGGTGAAACTATGCAAATCATAATCAATTAAAAGTACATGTACACAACATATTGTCAATTTTCAAATATTTGAGAATAGAACACAGGAAAATTTTGATAATCAAATTAGTTACAAGCAGCAATTATGGCATGTTACCATTTTGGAAGTATACCAACACATTAAACAAATATCAATCACAAAGAAACAATGATGGTTATACTGCAAAGCATCTGAGGTTAATTACAACAAACAATGATCTCAATCAAACATTTAGGGACCAAATGATAATAATAATCGCAATTGGGCGATTAAAACGCGAAAATCTTTAACAAAATCATATCTATTAGTTCTCGATATTCTCAATACAATTTTTATAACGTCCTAGAAAAATGACAAGTACCGCAACAATGGTATAGGTATGTCGAAGCAAAGTTAATCCAATGACTCGAAACAATTACAATAAATAATGGTTATTGGTCCTCAACATGATTCGTAGCTTCCCCACAGCAAGTGTGTAACACCCCGAACCTTAATATTTCCTAGTAGGTTTAGTTTATTTTTAAACAAAGACTTGTATACGCGAAATATAGCATCAATTTTATGAATGAAATTTTATCGATAAGCTTTAGTGACAAATTTTTAAAAACCCTAAGTTGAAGCCTAATGATAGCGGTTATATGTGATCAATTTAGGCTGTCAGCGGCAATTAGCATTAATGACATTCTTAGAACTTTTAGCGACGAATTTTTGTTAGTTAACATTATTTTATTAAGCAACTTCTTGCGACGATTAGTGTAGCGGGATTATGTAGCACCGTTAAATTTTTCCTAGTACATTATTTTATCGTAAAAATAGTTATTTTGGGCTATTTTGTAATAATAATAAAAAATTTTGGGTATATTTTTAAATAACTAACAAAACTTTTTGGGGGGTTTTGGCAATTGTGCTTTTAGGATTTTATATATATACCTGCATATACGATAAAGCAACCGACCCTAAATTTCTATGGCTATTTTTCTAAGACATGGCTAAGAGAGGAAGAGAGATTTAGAGAGAGAGCAAAAAAGTTTTTTTTTTCAATTATATAAGGCTTACTAATATAGAAATTAACGTCATAAACTTTTAGCGCCAACACAGTAAAGTGACCAAGGCCCGACGATAGACACAACCAGGGATTCATGCCATTACCAGCTCAAGGATTTGGATCCGGGAAAAGTTTTGGGATTCGACCAGGGCAGAGTATGGGATTCGAAGGACCACAGGGTGTAGGCGCTCGATCAGCTCAGAGTACTAGACTCAGACCATAGCAGAGTTTTGGAGTTCGACCTTGTAACATCCCGAAATTTTTCAAAATGTTAAACTAGCTCTTACTAAAACCCTAGTTAACAATAATTAAGTCTAATTAACATGACGAGCTAAGGGAAACTTTTTAGTCCATGACTTACCAACCAAAAGCACCAGATTTACTTGAGAATCTTGATTTGGTGGATCGTTAGATATTAAAGGATTTATGAATGATGATTTACTTGAGAATCTTGATTTGGCAAGAAGAGGGAGTTGTGGACATTTTAGGCTAACTTCCAACTAGATACACAGTACTGGGTCATGTATAAAAGCAAAACATTTGGGCTCTTTCATATTAAGGATCCATGTACCTCTGAATCTTCCAACTTCACTCGATGGTTGGACGAACCATATAGGGAACTCCATTCCCTTCCCAAAAATCACGCAAACAAGGTATTAGAACACGAGAGAGAGCTAAATATGGTCAATTAGAGTTAAATGGGTTTAATTAGACTTAATTAGGGTTTAATTAAGAGCTAATTAAGGTGAACATGCTGAGTTAGTGTGTTATTAGGGCTAATTTGAGTTATTTAGGGTTAATTATGGTGAATTTTGTAATTAGACTCAATTAGTGTTATTCAAATTAGGGTTAATTTGGGCTACTTACGGCTAATTGAGCCTAATATCACAGTTAATTACCCTAATTGGGTTCAATTAGGTTTTGTCTACGATTTATCTCGACAATCAGAGTTTAATTAGGTTAATCAGTAGTAATTAGTGCTAATTAGAGATTAAATTAACAGTAAATTAGGGTTAATCAATGTTGATTAGGGTTAATCAGTTTTTATTAGAGTTAATCAATTTTAATTAGGCCTCATATGCGACCTCCCTGGTATGACCGACCGTCGTTACAAGAGGTCGAGATCTATCACATTGCTGCGGAGGTGCATAGGATGATTGCGATGAATAATCAAGTACAACGACTATATATGTTTAGTAAATAGTACATACGATTGCTATCAATATCAATGCGTCTGTGCCTTTACATGCAGGGTACTGCTAATTTTTTAAAAACGTATGCATTTTTAATATTTTCTGTAATTTTAGATTTTTAAAATATTTTGGAGTCCTTAAAACTCATAAAAAGTTATGGAAAAGTTACAGTAGTGTTTTTATGGTATAAATAAGTCCCAGATTAAGTGTGGTGATTTTTAGAGTTGAGTTGCTATCATTTTCATATTGCATTGGATTTAGTAAAACAAAAAATTTATAAATAGTTTTGAAGTCTTTTAAATTTTGATTTCAATTTTATAACTTTTTATAAGTATTATCAAACTGTTGAAAAATTATAGGACTTTATTTACAAGTAGAAGCAGTTATGGCTATTTATTGCATTTAAAGAAATTATTTTTATTTGAAAATATTTAAAAAATTATATTTTTGACTTTTTATAATGTTTTAAGCTTTAAAAGTATTTTACTGTAATTTATTATAAATTTTGGAGTATCGTTATGCATTAAGAAATGTATAGGGTTTTCAGTTAAGAATGGTCGTGTACAGGACGTGCTTTGAGCTGCGTAATTTCGGAGTTAGAAGTGAGCACATGGTGGATAGTTATTATTAGGTTTATAGTATAGTAGTATAGATTGTGTTATAACAAATGGATTGCCAATCTAGGTTGATTTAGAGAATTTTGATCGAGGGTGTTTAGTATCGCTTAGCTTGGATCAAGGTAAGGATTTTCAGTCCGAATCTTACTCATCATTCTGACTTCAAATGTTTTAATCTTAACTATTTCGCGTATTCCATTGAACTCTGATTTTATGATTGCCATTGAAATGTAAGGAATTCTATCTGAAATCCCATTTCATCAGATTGATATCATATATCTTATTCTAAGTTGCTATTCGATTTTATTAAACTCAGATATTTTATTATCATAAAAATGTTTTCAAATGCCCGTGAAACCCTAATTTGAGCCGTATAGCGATCATTTAAAATTTTTTATTCTCATCTGTTTTATTTAAATCAATCATTTTAAAAAATTTTGAATTGTGTTTAATTCCTTGAATATTAACATGAGTTAGTAACCCTGGGAGTTATAAGGATGGTGTGTCTTGTTGGAGTTATAAGGATGTTCTGTCGGATGGGTTGAACTAGTACCTAAATGGACTAGTCCGTGTACATATGCATATATAAAGCTTATCGAGCACTGTCGGACTGACTTTGCTACAATGTACTGCTCATGTTTAATATTATATATTTCTATTTTATTATACATAAAGTGTTTGAATAACTGCTCATTGAGGGATTGAGTTGATACTTATCCCATGTTTATATCAAAACAGCTGTGATTGCATATCAAAACAACTATGGTTTCATTTAAAGTTCTTTGAAAAAAATGTTATTTGACTTGAATGATGAAATTCATTCGAATCGCTCGTTTGTTTAAATCTTTGATCAACCTTAGTGATCTCTCAAAAGCTCACTCTCCCGTGACTTCTTTTCCGCAAATGAAAACCAATAATAAGTTGCCCGAGTATGGATTAGAGCCGAGCGAGAGAAATCAAGTTCTAGTATTTAGCATTAAATCCCTGCGTGGTTTAATATTTTTATTTGGAATCTTTCTTAGACTTAGATTTTGTATTTCATTTATGACAGTCAATTGAAAGTATGGTTTGATTGACGGTCAGTTATTCTGATGATGGTTATCAATGTTGACTTTGAGGGTTCTATTGCCCTAGTGAAAATGATTGAACGAGTGTTAACGTTCCAAAAATTCCGAGATGTTATAGTTGGTATCAGAGCTTAGGTATATGATTTTGTAGATTTTAGAAGCGTGTGAGGAAAGCCTAAATTTTGACAAAAGGGTTAGAAAAATCTTTGATACCTTAGTTGAACCATAGTAGTGGCTAAATATGAGAGAGCGTAGCGAAAGCGTAGTTGATACATCATTTGGTTTGAGGCATTCATATGTGAGTGCTTATAGGAATTGGCTAAATATTCCGAGGACAATAACAAGTACGGTAAATTTTGAGGATGAAAATTTTATAAGTCGGGGAGAATGTAACACCCCGAACCTTAACATTGCTTAGCCAGTTAATTTATAATTTAACGATAAGAGTTATAAGTAATATTAATTGGCCTTTAGTGACGATTAGCACGAGTGATATTTTTAAAGTTTTTAGCGACAAATTTTCTTTCAGTCAGCATTATTTTTGTTTAGCAACTTTTAATGACATTTAGTAAAGCGGGGTCCGGTAATGACTTGTTCAAAGTTTTCTAGTTCATTAATTTGTCGTAAATAGATAGTTTGGGCTTTTCCGTAATAATAGAATGTTTTGGGTGAATTGTGAAGATTTCCTAAAGGCTAGGGAGTTTTTTTTTAAATTCGCTTTGTTATACATATTATATATATATATAGACACACACACACACACACACACATACACACACCCATACACACCCCCACATGTACACACGACTATTTATATATGGGTCTATATAATAAGAGGAGCTATGAAGAAGGGGCACCTGCCGAGTGTGCAGTGTGTGTTTCATTGTCGTTAGTAATAGGGATGGTTTAAGCAAGTCACTCCATGGTGGCTGTGACCATGGCTATGATTTTGTACCTATTTGTAGGTGTTTTTGGTAGGTTAGGGGTCGTGAGGTGATATTTTCCGTAGGAAGAAGCGGCGTGAAAGAGCTGTTAGATAGGTTATGGTTGTGAGAGAGAGGGGCTGCCGCTAGTAGTGTGCACATGGGTGGAAGAAAGGGTAGAAACAGATGCAAAGGCTGCGGTTTAGAGAAAGAGCAGCCGCAAGGGACTGTGGTTTGACGTGCTTAGGATATGCATTAGGGGGGCAGCCATGGTGGCTATCATGAGTGCAGTGAGTTTGTGACAGTAAGTGTTTGTGCAAAGTTGTGTGCCTATAAAAGAAAAAAATTGTGCATGCAGATGGAGTATTTGTGGGTGAAGTGTCGTGTGTTTATGTATGCATGAGTGTGTGTGCGTGAGTTTGGTGCGTGTAAGTGTGTGTGCGTGAGAATCTGTGTGTGCAAAGTGGGGTGTGAGTGAGAGTAAAGTGTGTGTAACTGTGTGTGTTGTGATTGTACGTGTGTATAATATATATATATAGGTATATGTGTTGAAAAAAAAAGAGGACACATGGAACACGGCAGTACGTGGGTCCAATGGGGGTGTGTGTATTTTGTGTGGTGTATTTATATAAGTGTGCATATAGTGTGTTGAACAAAAAAAAAGGGGGGGGGAAAGAAGAGAAAGACCCACTACCGTGAGGGAGTGGGTGTGGGAAGAAGAGTGTATGTTTGTGTGAATGTGTGTGTGAGTGCTTCATCGGTGTGTATATATGTGTGTGTGTGTGTAAAAGAGGGGCTGCCAAACAGCCCCATATATAGGTGTGTGCATGTGTTTTGTGTATGTCAAAGTTCAATGTGTGTGTGTGCTTGAACTGCCAAGAAGGCAGTGTGTAACTGTGCGTGGGTGAGCCTGTGTGAGGCTGAAGTGTTTATGTGTGTGAAAGTGTGTGAAAGGTATGGGTGTAAGTATTTGTGAAACGTCTATGTGAGTGCTATGTGTGTGTAACCTCTGCGTGCAAGTAACTGGGTGTGTGAATGTGTTAAACAAAATAGAGAAAGAAGATGGAGACCCACTACTATGAGGTAGTGGGTGTGGAAGGTGATTTGTTATAGTTGGTGAATGTTTATTTTGTTTGTATACATGAGTAAATGTGAGAGTGGGTTTTGTGAGTGATTAATGTGTTGTCTTTTGGTGCGTGAGTGAGTGAATATATATGTGTGTGTGTGTGTGTGTGGGTCTGTAAATGATGTAGGGGCTGACTGCAGTGAACAATTCAAGAAAGGGATGAAATAGGTTTAGAGTCACAACAGTTTGACTGTAACTCCCCAACTTGGGGTTATCTCAACCCGGCTGGAGCATTACGACACATCAGTTGGGTCTATAAATAACGTAGGGGCTGACTGCAGTGAACAATAAAAGGGATGAAATAGGTTTAGAGTCACAACAGTTTGACTGTAACTCCTCAATTTAGGGTTACCTCAACCCGGCTGGAGCATTACGACACATCAACTATATCATACTGATAATACAACTCATTCTAAGTCACTCGATAATTAAATCATATCATACAAAATTATAGAGTTTATTGTTACAAAACACACCTAGTAAGCTCTTTGTCAGATCTCAAAGTTGACATACTGTACTATTCAAGTATAACTTAATTCACGATGTACAAGTGTCCCCTTGCCCGTCTTCTCACCGTGCCTCACACCTTTTCCTTTCCTTTCGAGGGACTGGCTCCTTGATCTAAAATATTATGGGTAAAAACCCGTCGGCCCACTGGCTCAATAAGATAATCAAATACATTTAATGTAACTTTCAATTCAAGAATATTGATAATGCACACTATTAGAATTCAATCACATCAAGCAGTTCTACATCTGCACGTAACACATATCACATGTTCACACTTAGTTGAGCATTACAAGAGTTTACCATTCCCGAGTTCAGTCCCATCAATAGACCACCCTTTATGTCACCACACCCGGGATATAAGATCATAACCTTTGCCTCGGCCAAACACAAAGTAACCGAAAAAAATTGAATATCGATACTGCCTCGGGTAGCAGTTGGAGATACAACTGTTCGGCTCATAGGGTACACCGCTACTCAAACACAATCAAATCAACCTCCAATCATCTGAATGGGGTAACATAATAATCATCAACAATATACCAACCATCCCTTACAATGAAAGGATGTAACATGCTCATGTACAATCAAACAAATCATTTTATACACGTAATTGTTGTAGTCTTCATTTACTTGCACCATAAAAACTTGGCTATCAAATATTTAATCACTTTCATCATATAAGATCATCTTCATAACATCTCGAACATGAAATATAATCCTTTAGATTCGACAACTTAGATTTAATTATAGAACTTAACAAACATGTCAAAAACTATTACTAACCATGTCTAGTTTGACATAATTCCACAATTAACACATGCCATAACCTAATCCACGTCTTCCATAATCCCCATGTGTTAAACATGAATAGATTCACTTACTAACAAGTCTCTAACAAGTATTCAAAGGTTTGACAAAGAATTCATACTAAAAGAATAACACTAACATAGCATATATCCAGATTCATGCCTTAAAAGCTCATTAAAAATCTTTAACTATCTTACCTTAAAGAAGAGATGAAATAATCAAATTTTTAGATTTGAAACACCTTCAAAATACTCCTCAAAACACGTTCAAAACACTGTTTGAAGCTCATAGAAACTTCCTAAATCAACTGCTTAAGGTTCCATTTCAAAAACAAGCCTTAATTCTAGATTTTGTGAGGTTTTTGGCTGCTTTTCTCTCAAAAACGAGGTAAGAGAACTGAAGCATGTCAATTAGGTCTTTGAAATCAAATTAAAAGTAGGAGGTGTCAAGCGGAGGTGAAGAGGTGGAACAGTCAAGCACGAAGTGACAAGACACGGTTGTGACACCTAGCAAGCACGACAAGGCTCAAAGCACGAGGTGGCAAGACACAGTTGTGCCACCTAGCAAGCACGACATGGCTTGAAGCACCAGGTGGCAAGACTCGGCTGTGCCACTTAGCTAGCACGACAAGGCTCAAGCATGACGAGCATGCAGCGATAATATGTTGACACGTCATAAGCATGAGGTGAAAAAAACACGACATGGCGAGACAAGGCTATGCCACCTAACAACCCCACGACAATGCTAACCAAAGCACGACAAGGCTTGAAGCACGAGTTGACAAGAGAAGGTTGTGCCACCTAGCAAGCACGACGATGCGAACCCAAGCATGACAAGGCTCGAAGCACGGGTGGCAAGACAAGGTTGTGCCACCTAGCAAGCACGACGATGATAGGTACCACGAGGTGTCGATCAGAGAAGTAATCAATATTGAGTCCTCAATAAGCATGAGGTGTCACGATTGCGTGAAGACACCCAACAAGCACGACAATGTCAATCCCAATTGTCACTTTAAATCATCATTAAGTTTTCCTCAATCAACCAGTAATATATTGAGCATCTCTAAAATTTTGTGGTGTTAGATTGACACTACAGAAAATAAGGATTTTACAACGGACTTTTTAGCGACGGAAGGAATCTGGTCGCTTAAATGTCTTTCAACGAAGAATAAAGTCGTCGGTAAATGTCTGTCGTTAAAAACTTTAGAGACGGACAACGTCGTCGGTAAAAGTTTTGCCGACAAACATTTACTAATGGATGATTCCGTCGCTAAATTTTTTTAGCAAATTTTATAATTTTTGAAGGTTTTAAAAACATTATAAGCAACGAAAAATGTACTCTAGCTAAAAATTCCTTCGTTAAAGATAACTTTTGCCGATGGGCTTTTAGTGACGGTATCATTCTATCGCTAAAACTCTTCCTTAAAACACATCAGACCTGCTTTCTTCTTTCTCCCATTTCTCTCTCTGTCTTGAATCTCTCACTCGCCGGTGACCCCCTCTATAGCGACCAACATCACCGGTGACACCATCGTCCTCCCCCTGACGCCGTGCCACCTCCGGCCACAGCCCCCTCCTCCCCCTAAAGTCGCACCACCTCCGACGACCTTCACAGTACTGCCTATTGGTCACCATTTTCTTTCATCAGTGTTCTTAACAAATTGCACTTAATTGTTAGTAGAAAAATCATAATTTGTACAAATGCATGCCCATTTTATTTAGTTTAATTGTTTGCTTCATAGAGTTTCTTAAAATTTTAGCAGTTACAATGCTGTTGTAAACTTGCTCCACCATGCTGTTGTAAGATCCTTCAAAAAACGGAATAAATTTGTATGGCAAATCTGGGAAGCCTTTCATGATTTCTCTGAAGCTGGACTTCAATTGAAAATCTAGCGTAAATTGACAATTCAGTGTAATGATATATGTTTTCAGTATTGACAAACTGTTTAAAATGGGATGTAGTGGGCACATCGACTTTTAGAGGGACACCGCTTGTGGAAAGAGCTTGTCGTCTTTGAGTAGGCCTAAATTGTTTGCTAGAGCACAAAACTTGCCCCAAGCTTTGAATAGAACAATTGTTAGTACTATCATCGTTAGTGGCTAAGAAACCAAATCCATTGGGCAATGAACCAATATTACTGTTTCTGACCACATTGACAATCTAAAATTGATGATCATGTGCTGTAGATAACTTCCGTTCACTGAATTGGACTTTACTGGTTAATCCATTGAAGTTAACGAGTGAAACAGTATGTTGTAACAAATTTTGGTCACCACCACTACCCATGTTACTTCCATTCACTGCTAAAGCCACCATCCATGTGGCATCAAATGAAACGTTGTCGTTGGACCAAGGAATGGCCCCAGCCTATGTAACTTCATCTTATACAGTGAGACGGCCTCAATAAATGTGTCGGAGAGAGGGCAACATTCCCCAAAATAAACAAAATTAATTGAATAAGTATACTTAGAAGAAAGTAAAAAGTAAAGAGGAGATTGAGAGGGTAAAAAAGTGATACCTTTGTGCTTCTTGAAACAGATTAAAGAACAACTGCAAGTTGAAAATTCGAGTTCTTTAGAACACTGGAAAAGGTAATTAACTTTGAAACAGCAAATTCAGAGTACAGAGGTAGAAGGAGGAAAATCGGTGGTAGGGGTGGCTTACTAGGGAATGAGACAGGAGGGACACTCTTATTTGGATTGTGCTTCGTCGCATACTTGTGGCACCCCTTTGCTGGATATCTATAGATTTGTGGAATTGTTGCACTGTACCCAGTTAGATTGATAGAGATATCTGTGATTGCCTGAAAGTGTTAGACTTATTTATGGCAATTTTTATTCTTTATATAATTTTGTTAACTGTGCATTAAGCATTTGAAAATTTGAGAATTGAGATTATTGATTGTGCATTGAGAATTGAGATTGTTGACGGAGGATGGGACCCAATTGGATTGAGATTCTGTTAGAGAGCACGAACATGGACACCCCATCCGATTGACACCGACACCGATTTGCTTTATACTTGTGGACGCTTCTTCAAGAGTTGTCCGACACTTCTTTGAGAGGTGTCCGACACGGTGTCCAGTTATTAAAAATAAAATCAATATCTATGGACACCGCCAAGAGGTGTCGAACACGTGTCCGGATGTGTCGGTGAGGTGTCGAGGTGTCGGTAGGTCACGGACACTGCGTTCGATCGACACCGACACCGAAATGTCATGTTTTGGCTTTATACTTGTGGACACTTCTTTAAGAAGTATCCAACACTTCTTCAAGGGGTGACCGACACGGTGTCCGACAATTAAAAAATAAATCAATATCTTTGGACAGCACTGAGAGGAGTCGGACACGTGTCTGTAGGTGTCGGACACGTGTCCGGAGGTTTCAGTAGGTGTCGGACACCATACCGACACCCTATATGAGGTGCCGGTGTTTTTTAAGATATATGCAATTAAGTTGTAATTGTTAGACTTCTTTATATCAATTTTCATTTTTTATATAATTTTGTTAACTGTGCATTGAGCATTTGAGAATTGAGATTGTTGACTGTGAATTGAGCATTTGAGAATTGAGATTGTTGACGGAGGATGGGACCCAATTGGATTAAGATATCTGTTACGTAGCACGGACACAGACACCATGTCCGATCGACACCGACACCGAAATGTCATATTTTGGCTTTATACTTGTGGACAATTCTTCAAGACGTGTCCGACACCTCTTTAAGGGGTGACCAACACGGTATCCAGCAATTAAAAAATAAATCAATATCTTCGGACACCGTTGAGAGGTGTCGAACACGTGTCCGGAGGTGCCAGACATGTGTCTGGAGGTGCCGGACACGTGTCCGGAGGTATGGGTAGGTGTCAGACAGCATACCAACACCCTATATGAGGTGTCGATGCTTTCTAGGATATCTTTGATTTAGTTATAATTGTTAGACTTATTTATATCAATTTTCATTCTTTATATAATTTTGTTAACTGTGCATTAAGCATTTGAGAATTGAGAATTGAAATTGTTGACTGTGCATTGAGCATTTGAGAATTGAGATTGTAGACGGAGGACGAAGAATGGGACCCAATTGGATTGATATATCTGTGATTTAGTTGAATTGATGGTTGTTGAATTTAGGTTAATTTGGTTAACATATTTTTTTAGCACCCCTGGAATCTCGTCGTGGATCCGCCACTGGCTATAATTAGCCCTAATTAGTTTTGATTAACCCTAATGAACTCAATTAATCCTAATTAGCTCTAATTTGCCTAATTCGTTTTAAATAACCCAATGAACCCTAATTAGCTATAATTAGCCCAAATTAGTCCTAATAAACACTGATCAGCCCAAATTAAACCCTAATTAGCCCTAATTATACATATCTTAGTAACCCGTAATAAGATTAATTAAACCCTAAACCCTAAAACCTAACTAAACCCTGATTAGCTCTAATTAACCTTAATTGATTATAGTTAGCTTAATTAGTCGTAATTAACCCTAAAAATCCAATTAAGCCTAATTACCCCTAATTAGGACTAATTCGCACAATTAAACCCTAATTAGCTCGAAATAACCCTAATTCATCCTAATCAACCCTAATTAGCTATAATTAGCCCAAAGTATTTCTAATTAACACTAATTAGTCCTAACATATCTTAATAAAACCTAATTAGATTAATTAAACCCTAAACCCTATTAATCGTAACTAACCCTAATAACTCAGTTAACCCTAATTAGGACTAAGCAACACTAATCCACGTAATTAAACTCTAATTAGCCCTTATTAGTACTAATCAATCCTAATTAGCTATAATTAACCCACTACAAGAAACATGGGATTTAGTGACCGCATTTTGCGACCGCAAAGACATGCGGTCGCTAAACTAATATTTAGCGACCGCTTTAGCGACTGCTCTATTTTGCGGTCGCTAAATATTCATGGTCAACGAAAACTTGGATTTAGCGACCGAAATTGGCGACTGTCACTACCGTCGCTAAATCAGCGACTGATTTGGCGACCGAGTATGCGGTCGCTAAATATTTTGACTAAAATCCCTAAATCGCGTCTCTCTCTTTCTCAGCCCATCTCTCTCTCTCTCTAGCTCAGCCCTTACCGCCGCACGTCGGCTCACCGGTGCCACCTAGTGACCATCGCCCCACCGAGACCCGGTCGTCGATCGCAGGCCCAGCTCGTCTCTCTCTTTCTCAAGTCCGTCTCTCTCTCTCTCTCTCTCAGCCCTTGCCGCCGCACGTCGGCTCACCGGCGCCACCCAGTGACCACCGGCCCACTGAGACCCCGCCGTCGATTGCAGGCCCAGCTCCGCCTCTTCACTTTTAACCCTATTTCAGAGCCCTAAAAGCTGCATTTCCTCACTCTACACATCTACCCTTCAGCGGCCTGGTATGCAGAATCTCTTTCATTACTCGTCTGTATGTGCTGCATGTGCTCTTTCATTACTCGTCTGTAAGAACAAGTTCATATTGATTAGTTAATTTCTACTACCAATTTGGTGCTTGGATGCTTCATGCTTTCTATTTCTGCAACCCCATTTAGGCTTATGTTGTTGTGGTGATGTTTAAATGCATTGAAATTGAACTCATCCAACTGAGATAGGAATGCATGTTGGATTAGCTGTCTTAGGATTTTAAAAAGCATACTTGTTCGTTTGATAGTTTTTAAAAGCATACTTGTTCATTTGAGAATTGAGTTTGTTGAAGGAGGATGGGACCCAATTGGATTGAAATATCGGATACGTGCATTTTGAACAGCTTTTTTTCCTTTTGAGCATTGATTATTTGATTTTTAATTTTAGGTTGTTAATTATGCATTGAGCATCTGAGATCGTTGATGGAGGATGGGACCCAATTGGATTGAGGCGATCAGATATGTGATTTAGTTGAATGATGGGTTGAAATTAGCACCTACACAGCACCGACACTTTATATGAGTCTAGGTATGGTGTCCGACACCTCACCAGCACCTTCGGACACGTGTCCGATACCTCTCTGCAATGTCCCGGTCGATGTCGGTGTCGGATACAGTGTACGTTTCAGTGCTACCAAGATTAGCACTAATCAGCACAGATTATGCTAATCAGCCCTAATTATCCCTGATTAGGGCCATTTGACAATAATTACGCTAATCAGCCCCACTTAACACTGATTACCCCTAATTACTCCTAATTAGCACTAGTCAACACTAATTAGGCTAATCAGCCCTAATTATCTCTAATTGACCATGATTGAAAATGATTAGCAATAATCAGCCCTAATTAGCCCTAACTAACACTAACAGACACTAAATAGCCCTAATTAGTAGTAATCAGCTCCAATTAACACTAATAGCACTAATTAGGACTAATTTGCACTGATTACCCCTAAATAACACCAATGGACACTAAATAACTCTAATTAGCACTAATCAGCCCTACTTAACACTAATCAACAATGTCCGTGCTACCTAGATTAGCACTAATCATCACTACTCAGCTCTAATATGCCCTAATTAGGCTTTGTCGATGATGAAGTACCGACACTTCACATGAGTCTAGGTATGGTGTCTGACAACTACCGACATCCTGACACCTCACCAGCACCTTCGGACACGTGTCCGACACCTCTCTGCGATGTCCCGGTCGATGTCGGTGTCGGACACAGTGTATGTGTCTGTTCTACCTAGATTAGCACTAATCAACACTACTTAGCTCTAATATGCCCTACTTAGCCCTAATCATCCCTACTTAACCCTGATTAACACTCACTTGTAAGTGACTACTCAATATATATTTTTCAAATTGAAGGTTAATTTTGAACTCGACTTGTATAGGTTTACCAGGCAGTGAGAGATATATATCATGTCAGTGGATAGAAGTTGGATGCGAAGGAGGATTGCTCCAAGTGGGATTGGGGTATCAGAAGAGTTTAGACAGGGAGTGAACGGGTTTATTCTATTTGCTTTGAATCAACGGGAGTTTGTGGATGACGGCACGATTAAATGTCCGTGCAATGATTGTCAACTGTTAAGTTGGAAATCCCCCGACGATGTAAGTTTTGATCTGTTCCGTAGAGGTTTTATGAGTAACTATACGAATTGGACTCAGCACGGGGAACCAATTCTGAGGGTGCCCACTGAGGTCACCGCTGAGTTCAGACAGTACAGTCCTAGAGATCAGGGATTTTTCCAGTATCAACATATGGTAATGGAAGCTGGGCCTAGTGGGATTAATTGGGATAACTATTTTAACGATGGTAACCCTAATGTGGAAGAAGAGCCAAACCCGAGCGCACAGAAATTTTATAAATTGTTACAAGACTCTGAGGAGCCAATATGGAATGGAAGTACAAAGCACACCAAGTTATCTGCTGTGACAAGGATGCTACACTTAAAGTCTGAGCATGGTCCAAGTGATAGGGGTTTTGATGCTTTTTTGAAGCTTAATAAAGAAATGTTGCCAGAGGATGAGAAGTTGCCTGACACGTACTATAGTGCTAAGAAAATGATGATGAAACTTGGTTTGGGGTACCAGAAGATAGATGCTTGCAATAATGATTGTGTCTTATTTTGGAAGGAGAACAATGACTTGAGCGAGTGTCCGGTTTGTGGCCACGCAAGATATAAACAAACCAGTGGGAATAAAAGAAAGATAGCATGGAAGATATTGCGGTATTTCCCACTGACACCAAGGCTTCAAAGGTTGTACTACTCTTCTAAAACGGCAGAGCACATGAGATGGCATAGCCACGTCTGCAGCAAAGTTCCCGATTTATTAAGACACCCTGCCGATGGAGAGGCATGGAAGGAATTTGATTATCAACACCCATCTTTTGCTGAAGAAGTTCGAAATGTGCGACTTGGGCTCGTTACCGATGGGTTTAATCCTTTTGGGCACTCTAGCACACCCTACTCTACGTGGCCTGTGATCATTGTCCCGTATAACCTTCCTCCGGACATGTGTATGAAAAAACAATTCATGTTTTTATCATTACTCATTCCTGGACCTACGAGCCCGGGTAGAAATATAGACGTGTACTTGCGGCCGTTGATCAATGAATTAAAAAATCTGTGGGAAGTTGGAGCCCCAACATTTGATGCATCTCTTAAACAGAACTTCAACTTGAGGGCAGCAGTCATGTGGACTATCAATGACTTCCCTGCATACGGTATGTTGTGTGGGTGGAGTACACACGGTAGGTTGGCATGTCCTTATTGTATGGAAATGAGTAAGGCTTTCACCTTAAAGCACGGGGGAAGGCTTCCTTTTGGGGGTGTCACAGACAATTCTTACCACCTAATCACCCATTTCGAAGGCAAAAAGATAAGTTTGATAAAACTATGGAGCGTCGCCTTGAAACACGTGACCGATTGTCTGGCGAGGAAGTGTATATGTGCGTAAAGGACCTTGACATGGATGCGGTACCATTTGGAAAGTGTGGTGCTAGTCTAAAACATCCTGGCTTTGGAAAAAAATACAACTGGAAGAAAATGTGCATTTTTTGGGAGCTACCTTATTGGCCGACCCTCCTTCTGCGCAACAATCTCGATGTTATGCACATTGAGAAAAATGTTTTCGAAAATGTGTTTAATACAGTCATGAATGTCAAGGACAAATCAAAGGATCACTTAAAAGCACGCAGAGATATGCAGGTGATGGGTATACAGCGTGAATTGCATCCACGAATGGTTAATGGTAAGCTGGTTTTGCCCAAAGCAGTATATACATTGGATAAAAAGCAGATACAACAGGTGTGCGAGTGGGTAAAACTGTTGAAGCTGCCAGATGGCTATGCATCTAATATATCACGCTGTTGCAACCTTGCAGATTGTCGGTTTTATGGTCTAAAGAGTCACGATTGTCATGTATTCATGGAAAGATTTATACCAATTGTCTTTCGTGACCTCTTGCCGAAACCAGTAAATGAAACATTGACTGAACTTAGTCATTTCTTCAGGGATTTGTGCTCAAAGGTGCTTAGAGAGAGTGATGTTAAGATTCTTGAGAAAAACATTGTTGAGACAGTGTGCAAGTTAGAGAAAATCTTTCCCCCGTCCTTCTTTGACTCGATGGAGCATTTGACCATTCACTTAGCATATGAGGCTAGACTGGGCGGACCTGTGCAGTATCGATGGATGTATCCATTTGAGAGGTGATGTCGCCCATCCATCTTTAAATTGTATTTCATTCTTGCACACATGCGTTGATTACTGAAATCAATCCTTATTTCTTTCATAGGTATATGTTTGACCTTAAGAAAAAGATGCGAAACAAAGCCCGGGTTGAAGGTTCAATTGCAGAGGCTTACATCCTTGAGGAGCTTACCAACTTCTGTTCCCTTTACTTTGAGACTGATGTTGATACAAAGATGAATCGACTTGGTCACAATGACAATAGTGTCAACACAGAATTCGATGAGCGTCTTTCCATATTCAAGCATCTTGGTCGTGCACTTGGAGCAAGTAGCAGTCGATATCTATTCGAGGAGGAGTATATTGCCGCAACATTGTACGCTCTCATGAATTGCACTGAAGTTGCAGCATTCATAGTGTAAGTAGTTGCGTACATACCTTCATTCTCATAGTATTTACTCACATAATATAACGACAATGCCATATAACATGCAGTGAATACGATGAGGAAGTGTTATTAGCAAACCCTGTGATATCAGATGGACAACTTGAAAAAATACGAAACAACGCGTTCCCTGAGTGGTTCCGACAGCGCGTAAGTTTTAAAACCTACAGTTCATTTCTAATATAGACCGCATGTGATAAGCTAATACTCTGTGCAAATTGTTTGTTGTTGTAGACCGTCCATGATGGAGTTGATGTCTGTCTCAAGTTGCTTGCTGCTGGCCCAAGTAGACTAGTATCGTGTCATAAAGGGTACATTGTCAACGGGTTTAGGTTTAACACGATGGAAGTTGACCTTACTAAACAAACCCAAAACAGTGGAGTTTTGATCAAAGGTGACTGTTATAATGATAGCGAACGTGATTTTTATGGGCAGTTGGAGGAGGTTGTTGAACTAGACTATTATGGCAACGGTAATCGACTGGTAATGTTCAGGTGAAAATGGTTTGACATTACAGCTGGTATTCGAGTTAGTCGACATGGGATTGTAGACGTTAATATGAGGTCAAGGCTCGAATCCTACGAACCATTTGTATTTGCAGCTCAGGTAACGCAGGTCTTCTATGCAAAGGGTGTGACAAGGAAGGATCCAAATTGGCATACTGTTATCAAGACCAAAAGAGGCTTTGTTGATGATGATGTGTTCGTTGAGATGTACCAAGAGGATGATGCTCCCACAGTGATACCGCTTCAAGAGAATAACGATGTTGTTGATGAGCCTCTTTGCGATTTAGGCCATGCTGAAGAAGAGGTCGATGCCGAAGCCCTCCGTGATGATGATGGTGATGACGATGACAATGATGACGATACTGAGGAAGACATTGACGACGAAGAAGAAGACGATGAAGATGAAAGGGACGACGATGACGACGAGGAGGAAGACGTTCCGTTGTCTATTAGTGATAGTGATTGACTGTTTGGAGTAAAATTCTTGTCAATGTACTTTTAGACATGCCTGTTTATTATTTAAATTGAATTAGTTATTAATTGATGGCGGTTGACTATTTAATTTGGGTTGTCTTTTATAGTCGGCAGTGCCACATTGTTAGCATACTTAGTTCTGCACTTAAGTTGTTTATTATTCGGGCAAACTACATTGTAGATATGCCGAGATCCAGTGCACCCCGAGGTCGTGGAGGTGGCCGTCGCGGAGCTGCTTCGGCACAGTCAGCCCCCCTCCCTAGGATTGGTGATGCGACTACTACTGAGCAGCCGTCATCGTCATCAGTTGCTTCAGAACATGGTGAAATGATATTAGTTTTGTGTCGGATTGAAAGCAATTACTTGCAATATATATAAATATAATAATTTCCGTTTGCATCATCTGCAGCGTCTAGTTCATCTGTATCGCGAGGTATTACCCACGGAATACCTCTTCCAGCCACCCCGGAGCAGAGGGTTACTGCTCATGTCCGAAACAATTAGTATGTTTTTAGTTTGCAAAGCTCAATTCTATTGTAATATGCACTTATATTGGGATTGATGTATCTTTGTGATTTCTTGTAATTAGTTTTGTTGAGGATTGTGTTAGGACCAAGATCGGTCCTATTATCAAGGCTCACCTCCCACAGCCTTATGCGACATGGGGGTCGTGGACGGAATCAGACAAAAAGCTTGTTTGGGGGAAGTTTTTGGTAATGAGCGTAGTATTTTTTATGTGCTTTACTTTTGCGGTTTTAGAAGTACATTATCGCTGAATTTTTCTTGCCAACTGTGTTTTTCAATTGTGTTGAATTATGTTCAGGACTATTTCAAATTTGAGTCGGACGGAGAGCGAGAACTCGGGAGGCAGGTGTGGGAGTGGCATTGTGCCGAGAACTACAAGAAATGGATGCTGAATCGAGGAGGTGGGCGCTAGCTCAGGCGGGTACGATAGATATATCTATGACCAGAGACCACAATCCCGAGTACTTCTCTAGAACCATGTGGGGGCACCTGGTGTCGTATTGGAGTACTCCAGACTGGGCGAAGCTGAGTGAGCGAGGCACGGAGATGACTCAAAGCGAGAAGAAGATGAAGCACGGTGCTGGTTCCCATCCATTTGCCGTGCACGAGGTGAGGTTGACAGAGGAGGACCCTGACAGGAGGCCCCCTACGAGGCTCCGCCATTTTGAGCGCACACACCAGAATAGTGATGGGAAGTGGGTGTCTGAGAGCGCCGAGCAGTTTGTGGTGAGCACGTAACTAAGCAATACTTTTGTATTCCTATTGCATTTTTTGCGATTGTGGCCAATAGAATTTCTCTAACATTTTTGTTGTTTTCTTATACAGAGTTTATTTAGAGAGAGAGTTCAGGCCAACTCCCAGCCAGACGGTGGACGATATCTCGTTGTGGTCAGACGCGACTGGGGGTCCTAGGAAGGACCGTATACTCGGCCACCCTCGTCAGTCCGCTCGAGCGTTGTTAGCAGACAGACCAGCATCGTCAGGCGAGACGAGTTGTACCGGTCCTCGGGCAGACGCGACGGATATGGCTGCGACGTTGGCAGAGTGCTTCAATACAATGTTTGATGCGCGCATGCGGATGATGCTCGGTGACAGTTATGTAATTATAAAGGACCCCAAACTACATGTAATACAAATTTTCTCAATATCCTACTGTATTTTGTGCTCTATATGTGATCTTGATTAGATATATGATGTTGAATCATTTGTATGGCTTTGTGCAGGGCAATACCGATGATCTTAGTGCCGGTGACCCCCGGGGCGATGAAGATGTTGTTGGATCAAACGTGCCTTCATCATCGAGGAATGAAGAAGATGATGACGGGGCTGGTTATTCTACCGACGAGTGATTTAGATAGGGGTTTGGTTAGGTTCATCTGCCATGAATGTTATTTTCTTGTTTTGAATTGATCATCGGTACTTAACTGTATGAATTCTATTATTTTAATGCATATGTTAACGTTTATCTATACTTTGATGAATGTGAGCAGCTGTTTGAATGAATGCGGGACAGGGGGGTAAAACGGTTTTGAATGAATGCGTTGAAAGCTTTCAACGCATTCATTCAAAAGCGTTTCAACAGAAGTTAAATCGGTTTTTGGATCGATTGGATTGGATTGGATGCGAATTGATATTAGTTTTGCGACATGTTTTGGACAGGTTATCTGACCTGAATTTTTTTTTTTTACAAATCCAGGTTTTGAGACCGCAATATACGGTCGCTAAATTAAACAACGCGGTCGCTAAAGTTTTTATTATTTTTAAAAAAAATAAAATAAACAATTAAAAAAATAAAATTATTTAGCGACCGCCGGTCGCGGTCGCTAAATATAAATATAATTTAATAAAAAATAATTAAAAAACATAATTGTTAAATTAATAAATATTTAGCAACCGCTAAGAGCGGTCGCTAAATATAGTCAACGCGGTCGCTAAAGTTAGCGACCGAACTTAAAATGCGGTCGCTAAAATTTAGCGACCTGGGCTATAGCGACCGAGTTAGCGATCGCCCTTACGCGGTCGCTAAAACCCTTTAGCGACCGCGTAAGGGTCTTCAGCGACCGCGCCTGGCGGTCGCTAAAGACCCTTTTTCTTGTAGTGACCCAAAGTACTCCTAACTAACACTAATTAGCCTTAACATATCTTATTAAACCCTAACTAGATTAATTAAAATACGTAACGCTAAATCCTAAACCCAACTTAACCCTTATTACGAATCCTAATTACCCTACTTATCATATTTTAACCTACCAACCCTACTTAACCCTTATTACAAACCCTAATTACCCTACTTATCATATTTTAACCTACCAACCCTACTTAACCCTATTACATCCCTATTTTATCCTAGTAAGCCCTTGTACATCCCATAAATAATCCATATTGCCCAAAGATGGTTCAATTACTCGTTGTTTGTAAACCTTGCATTACGAATATCCATTGTTATTTTGCAAAGTCTATTGGCAACGAGATGGTTCAACTCTTTGCCAGCGAATTCTATTTAAAGTGGAATTGGTAACATATGCAACGATCTTTCTGCAATTTTGATATTTTGAAAAGATTTTTGCATATGTTACCAATTTCTGAACGTATGCATGCATATCCCGTTAAAGAGGCTCATTAGAAAGCATAGGTACTCATTACAAAGTAATGCTTTGTAATGAGCCTTTGGATGTCCAGTTTGGACAATTTGAAAAAGCTATGTGTTTATAAAACAGTGTATCGACTCATGATTTGTGTTCTATGTCGTGGATATTTGGTAAACGTTCTCATGTGTTTCTCCGGGTGCATACAGATATGGTGTTCTAACATCCGTCAAACCTTGCAAGGCAAGGTTAGATGAATGTTAGAACACCTAATCGATGTCGTGTACTTGAAGAAATGCGGGGAGGTGCTGCCGAATTTTCCTCAGACATCGGACTAAGCATGAATTCTTCACTGTTTTATAAACATATGCTTTTCTGAATGGGATAGGACCACTACCTATTAGAGAATGGAGGGGATATATAGACATGTTGTCACATTCATGCATTCATATTTACATCGACCCTGCCTAATGATTGGTCATAATTGAAGGTGGTATAAGTACGATTATCTTAGTCATCATGTCGGTCGATCGAAGTTGGATGAAAAGGAAGAATGCTGATGATTTTGAGGATCGCGTTGACGAATTTCTCGACTTCGCTTACGCGCATCCTGCACATGTTGACTTTGATAAGATAAGGTGTCCGTGCGGTAGATGTGAGTTGTTGCATTGGAGAAAAAGAATTGAAGTAAAATGGCATCTTCGTCGGTACGGTTTTATGGGTGGATACACAAGGTGGACGCAGCACGGGGAAACGATAGTATTGTCGTCCAACCCAGCTAGTCAAACTGAAGTTAGGGAGGAGGCACAGTATGATTTATCGAGATATGATTATGGATGCTGGGCATGCTAATGTTGACTGGGGTGATGACGCGGCGATGACAGTCCCCAACAGCCGAACGAGGGGGCTCATCAGTTTTATGAGTTGTTGAGAGCGCGGAAGAGCCATTGTGGGATGGAGCTCTGAAACACACACGGCTGTCTGCGGTTAGTAGGTTATTACAGTTAAAATCAGACCACGGGCTGAGTGAGAAAGGTTTTAACGAGTTTGTTACTTTAATCAAAGAAATTTTGCCCGAAAGTGAAAAGCTACCCCGTCGTACTATGACGCGAAGAAGATGATGAGGAAACTTGGGTTGAGCTATGACCGGATAGATGCGTGCAATAACGATTGTGTATTGTTTTGGAAAGAGAATAAGGACTTGTCACAATGTCCAGTATGTGATCATTCGAGGTACAAACCGGACAAAGGGAAGAAGAAAAACATTGCATGGAAAGATATTGTGATATTTTTTGGTCACACCAAGGCTTCAGAGAATGTACTACTCCTCCAATATTGCTGAACATATGAGGGCTCACTGTGAGACTCATAGCAACGATGCCGATGTGCTGACACACCCAGCTGATGGAAAGGCGTGGAAGGAGTTTGACCGCAGGCATCCAGTCTTTGCTCAGGAAGTTCAGAATGTTAGACTTGGTCTGGCAACCGATGGGTTCAACCCTTTCGGTCAGTCTACCACGCCTTACTCCTGTTGGCCTGTTATTATTGTCCCGTACAACCTTCCACCAGGCATGTGCATGAAGAAGCCGTACATGTTCTTGTCGTTGCTTATTCTGGGCCGAAGAGTCCTGGTAAGGACATAGATGTGTATTTAAGGCCGTTGATTGATGAGTTAAAACAGTTATGGAATCATGGAGTCGAAACATATGATGCATCCCTTAAACAGAATTTTCAGATGAGGGCTGCTTTGATGTGGACTATACATGATTTCCCTGCATTGGGAATGACGTGTGGCTGGAGCACACATGGGAAGCTAGCATGCCCTGCTTGTATGGGCGTGAACCCCGGTCATACGTTAAAGCACGACGGAAAGCCATCGTGGTTCGGATGTCACCGAAAGCTTTTGCCACCGGGCCATCAGTTTCGTAGGCAGAAGGATAAATTTGACGGGACAATCGAGCGTGAGGTTGTCACACTGGACTACCCATCTGGTGAAGAAAAGCTCTCACACCTGGAGGCACTTGATACTGACATACCACACGGCAAGGGTGTGCCAGATCAGAAGATTCCAGGGTACGGGAAAGAGCACAACTGGAGAAACATTGTATTTTCTAGGAGTTAGCCTACTGGAGGACGCTCGTTATCCAAAACAACATGGATGTGATGCATATTGAGAAGAATGTTTTTGATAATGTGTTCAACACAGTGATGAATGTCAAGGGAAATCGAAAGATCACCTTAAAGCGAGAAGGGATCTACAACAGTTGGGTGTACGCCGTGAATTGCATCCTCGGACAGTCAGCAGGAGGACGATACTTCCGAAAGCACCTTACTGTCTAGACAAGAAACAAGTGGAGAAGGTCTGTCAGTGGGTTAAGAATTTGAAGCTTCCGGATGGGTTTGCGTCCAACATATCTCGTTGTTGCAATGTATCGGAATGCAAGTTCCAAGGGATGAAGAGTCACGACTGCCACGTATTCATGGAGAGATTCATTGCCTTTTGGGGACTGTTGCCACGGGTTGTTTGCGAGACTTTGACTGAATTATCTCATTTCTTTCGAGATATATGTTCTTCTACGATCCGGGTGAGTAACATGGAGGTGCTTGAGAAGAACATTGTGGTGACGATTTGCAAGCTGGAGAAAATCTTCCCACCTTCGTTCTTTGATTCAATGGAGCATCTGCCTGTTCACTTGGCATATGAAGCTAAGATGGGTGGACCCGTGCAATATCGGTGGATGTATCCCTTCGAGAGGTAATCCTTAAATTGTTACAGTTGTTCGTTTACACTTAATGCAGAATCTGTTATCATTGATATTCCACCTAACTCGATTCGCTAAACTTCTAGGTTCATGTTCCATTTAAAGAAAAAAGTCTGTAATAAAGCTCGGGTTGAGGGCTCAATTGCGGAGGCTTACGTAATGGAAGAGCTTGTAAACTTTTGTAGTCAATATTTCGGGCCTGATGTTGATACAAGGTTAAATCAACTAGGCCGAAATGAACCCGGATCAAGCACAAATTTGGAAGGGCAATTGTCAATATTCAAGCAGTTAGGTA
This sequence comes from Escallonia herrerae, assembly GCA_033070095.1. NCBI lineage: Eukaryota > Viridiplantae > Streptophyta > Magnoliopsida > Escalloniales > Escalloniaceae > Escallonia > Escallonia herrerae. The sequence continues at coordinate 148,061 of JAVXUP010001745.1, read as the reverse complement.
GTCATTTCGGCCGAACGTATACTCGATGGCTAACGGATGAAGAGTACAGTGCTGCAACAATATATGCCCTTCTAAATTGCGATGAAGTTTCAGCATTCGTTGAGTAAGTTAATGTCTTAATTACTTACATTGATGTACATAATTGAAAATGTGTGATAAGCGAGTCAACTATATTGGTTTGCAGTGAGTTCGATGCGGAATCTTTAATCACTGATCCTGCTGGACTTGAATCTCATCGAAAATCACAATTTGTACAGTGGTTCAAAAGGCGTGTAAGTCTTTAACGAAATTATATTATGTGTTATATACAGTTCTGTGGCCAATTAGTATACTGATTTATCCTTAATTTTTACCGTCATCTACAATAGGTTCAGTCAATGGATAGACCAGTAGCCTCCTGCTTGAAATTACTAGCTCAAGGCCCTAACAAACAAGCATCCTGTCATGGAGGCTATATCATCAACGGGTTTAGGTTTAACGTAAAAGATGATGACCGAACAAAACAAACCCAAAACAGTGGAGTCTTGGTCAACGGCGACTGTTATGACGAGAATTGCATGGACTTTTATGGAGCTAGATGAGATTGTTGAGCTAACATATTTGGGTTTCCAAAATCGCCTGGTAATGTTCAAGTGTACGTGGTTCGATGTCACATGCAGTAGAGGAATCCGTGTTAGCTCTCAAGGGATTGTAGATGTCAATGTCAAGTCAAGACTTGCATCAGACGAGCCGTTTGTGTTTGCTAGTCAAGCTGCACAAGTCTTTTACGAGAAGGACGTCGTAAATCCCAAATTTTATCAAGTCCAAGAAATTGCCCGTGACATATGACAGTGAGCTAGACACCTTTCAAGCCAACCAACCACATGTCTTGTTACCTGTTGAGATGAACAACGAGGAGGACGATCTTCCTCTTCCAACAACACTTCATGTAGGAGAAGAAGTCGTAGATGATGACGCGGAAGACATGGAAAGTGTTGGAGATGATGTGATTGAGTCTACTGATGAAGAGGATGAATTAGAAGATGAAGAGGACGACGAGTCCCACGAAGAAGAGGATGACGAGTCTAGCGATAAAGATGATGATGATTCCCAAACTGAAAATGATTGACTTGTAATGTTGTAACATCACGAAAAATATGTAGTAACATTTTAGAACTTGGTTCATATTGTGTTTTTATACTCGGTTCATATATATAGTGCTGATGATATTTTCTGCCAAATAATTATTTTTAATGTGTTAATTTCTTTGCAGTTATGGATAGAATACGGGTTATTCGAGGCCAGGGTGGACCCCGAGCTGCCTCCTCCCCAGTGGGTCCCACCTCGTCATTGCCCATTGATGACAAGGCACAGAGTGCTCACGTACAGCAGACGGGGCCCTAGCTCCAACTCTAGCCCTAGCCCTAGCCATCGCCCCAGCCCGACACCGATTCCTCTCACACTCACGTTGATTCTTCTTATTCTGTGGGTTCTACCTCAGGTATAGTTGTTAACGGTGTTTAATCAATTTTTGCTAGCTTTATATTTAAATTATCTTTGAACTGTATTAATGTCGGTGTTTTGTAGGATCTCGACGAGGCCGTGGCCCGACACGTGGGGTACGCATCAACCCCATCGTAAACAGAGAGTTACGCTCACCCAAGAGGGCCAATAAGTAAAAAAGAATCACATCACGCCTTATATTTAAGGTTTTGGGTGTCTTAATTTATATTTGAATTGTATTAATGTATTTATTTACTTCTTTGGCAAGATCCTGGAGAATCAAAAGAGGACGAAGATAGGCATTCTTGTGAAGGGCCGATTCTTTGAGCCACGGCTGTACTAGGATGCCGGGACGAGGGAGTCCCTATGGGATGAGAGGTTGGTATGGTGAACTAGTTTTTTCTACGATAGTATTTGTTTGATTAGAATTTAGCATTTAAATTAATTTGTGTAATTGGATGCCTTATAGGAGCGGTTAACGTTTAACTCTCCTGATCAGCATGCACTGGGGCAACAGGCCTTTTTTTGCATATATCGGCAAGAATTACCGCCGATGGCTGCACAACACACTGGATCAGGCGAAGAAGATACTGCCCGAGGGTGCCCCAATGACAGAGTTGAAGAAATATCCCCCAGATTGGATATCTTCGACTGTATGGGAGCAGATGATTGATCGGTGGGTTATGGATCCAGGCTGGGATGCCAAGAGTAAGAGCGGGGCTGAGAACAGACGTGAGAAAAATCTGACACACATGGGGGCATCGGTGGCACACGACATCATCTGACACAAGAAATGCAGTCGAGCACCCAAACCTGGAGGAGGATGAGGTCGTAGCTCTAACGTATAATCAGACGCACATGAAGAAGAATGACAAGGACGAGGTGCACCGGGCGGGGGACTATGTTTCAGATATTGTTCGGTAGATCAATGTAAGTTTGAGTCAATTTGTTGAATTTTTGTCTTTTCTATTCAATGTTTGTTGCATTAATGCCCTAACATATCTTTAAATCACTGTTTTTGCAGGCCTCGTATGAACAGCTTAAGGGGTCCGAGTAGCAGTCTGGACAGCCATCAGCATTCAATAGTATGGGTACGAGTACTGGGGCATTGAAGCGATGGCTAGATACACTAGAGGTTGTTAATCGGCCGAAAGGCCGCATACGTGGCCTGCCTAGCACGACTGCACATGCGGTGATAGGAGCGTCCCCATCCCCTACTGCCCCTCCACAGACATCGGCTGCGCAGCGTCTGTTGGACGAGAAGAAGATCCAGCGCATTACTACAGTGGTGTTCAGGATGATCAGGGAGCAAGATCAGCAGGGCACTGCTGCTGGACATGTCGAGCCGGCTCCAAATCAGCAGGATCCAGATTTGGGACTCGGTAACCCCTGATGAGCCCCCTCTCATGCCCTTCCAGCTTGCACCCCCCTCCCGCTCTCGTGCCCTCCCGGCTTGTACTCTTATCTCATCCCCTAACCGATTGTATCTGGTTCCCAACTTGTGCATTTTATTTTTCATTATACTAAACATTTTTTAAAGTTATATATAGTTGTTTTGTGTCTGTTGTAGGGTTAAATAATTGCGGATCGATCAGCAATTATTTAACCCCTAATGTGCATTTAGGATTGTGCGTTGTTATTGAGACTTAAATTTGATTACAGGTTCGGGCATTAAAAAAATGAAAAGAATATTTTCAAAAAAAATTGACTTTTAGCAACGGAGTCATTCAGTCACTAAAGAATATCCTAAGTCTACACTTTTACGACGGAATATTCCGTAATATTTACTGAGTAAATTATTTTTTTAAAAAAAATAAATTAAAATACGTAAAATACAATTAGCGACGAAATTTTCGTTGCTAATATATAAAGAAACCCGTCGATGAAAGTCCAAAATTAGATGACGGATTTTTGAAATTCTGTTGCAAAACTTTTAGTGACGGGCTTTCTGTCTCTAAAAGTTTTAGTGACGGAATATATGCTTTTGGCGAAGAATTTTTCCGTCGCCAAAGGCCTTATTTCTTATAGTGTTACGGGTACCCTGTGCTTGCACAGGTGTACCACGGGTTAGCGTTAGGCACGATACCTGCATGTGACAGCGTACAATGATCCTTAGCACGTGAAATTTGACACTAGAATACCTTAAGCTAGATTAGAAATCGTAGAAAGTTTTATAAATTTCTTGAAACGTACGCATTTTTAATATTTTCTATAATTTTAGATTTTTAAAATCATCTGGACTCCATAAAACTCATGAAAAAGTTTTGAAAAAATTAGAGTAATGTTTTCATGGAATAAATAAGTCCCAGATTAAGTTTGGTGATTTTTAGAATTGATTTGCTATCGCTTCTGTTCAAATTGGATTTACCAAAATGAAAATTTTAAAAACAGTTTTGATGTCTTTTAAGTTCTGATTTCAATTTCTATAATTTTTATAAGTATTCTATAGCTATTACAAAAATTATGGGACTTTATTTTCAGCTAGAAGTAGTTATGTCTATTTATTTATTTTTATTTCATTTAAAGAAATTATTTTAGTTCAAAATATTCAAAAGATCAGAAAATTCATATTTTGACTTTTTTTTTTTATAATGTTTAAGTTATAAAAGTGTTTTATTACAATTTATTATGAATTTTGGAGTATCGTTACGCATTAAAAAAAATGTATAAGATTTTTGATTAGGTTGGTCGTGTGCAGGACCCACTTTGAGTTGCGTGATTTTGGGGTTAGAAATGAGAACGTGGTGAGTAGTTAATATTAGATTTATAGTATAGTAGTATAGATTGTGTTCTAACAAATGTATTACCAATTTAGATTGATTCAGAGAATTTTGATTGAGAGTGTTTAGCATCGCTTAGCTTGGATCGAGGTAAGGATTTTCTGTCCGAACCCTACTCATTATTCTGAATTCAAATATTTTAAATTCCATTGAACTTTGATTTTATGATTGCCATTCAAATATATGAAATTCTATCCGAAATCCCATTTCATCAGATTGATATCATATATCTTATTCTAAGTTGCTATTGGATTTTATTGAAGTCCGATATTTTATTATCATAAAAATCTTTTGGAATGTCCGTGAAACCCTAATTTTAGCCATATCGCGATCGTTTGAAATTCTTTATTCTCATCTATTTTATTTAAATCAATCATTGTAAAATATTTTGAATTGTGTTTAATTCCTTGAATATTGACATGAGTTAGTAAACTTGGGAGTTATAAGGATGGTGTGTATTGTTGACGTTATAAGGATAGTGTGTCAGATAGGTTGAACTAGTACTTAAATGGATTAGTCAGTGTACATATACATATGTAAAGCGTATTGAGCACTGCGAGACTGACTTTGCTATATTGTACTGGTCATGTTCAATGCTATCTATTCAATGCTATCTATTTTTTTCTTTATTATACATAACGTGTTTGAATAACTATTCATGAGGGATTGAGTTATGTTTATATAAAAACAGCTATGGATTCATTTAAAAGTTCTTTCAGAAAAATGTTATTTGACTTGAACGAAGAAAATCGTTCGAATTCCTCGTTTGTTTAAATTTTTTATCAATCTTACTGAGCTCTCAAAAGCTCACTCTCCTTTGACTTTCTTTTTGCAGGTGATAACCAATAAAAGGTTGCTTGAGTATGGATTAGAGCCGAGCGAGAGAAATCAAGTTTTAGTATTTAGCATTAAAACCCTGCGTGGTTTAATATTGTTATTTGAAATTTTTCTTAGACTTGGATTTGATATTTCATTTGTGACAGTCATTTGAGAGTAAGGTTTGAGTGACGGTTAGTTGCTCTGATGACGGTTGTCCATTTGACTTTGAGGGTTCTATTGCCTTAGTGTAAATGATTGAGCGAGTGTTGACGTTCCGAAAATTTCGGGATGTCACACACACACACTCTCTCTCTCTCTATCTTTCTCTCTCTCTTTCTCTATGCAACACACACACACAGCACTATGTTTTACACACACATAGCCTCTCTTAGGAACACACACGCGTGGGTGCGCTACACATACTCTTTTCTTACACCCACTCACACACACTGCTTTATACACAAAACACAAACACCTTGTGAAGAAACACCCCCCCCCCTTCAAGGCTGCTAGAGCAGCAGCCCTATCCTCCCCCTAGCCCCACACACAGAGATTGACATTTGAACACACACTCATTCATTGCACACACACACACACACACACTTTCTCACCTTGAACACACACACACACACACACACTTCACGACTGCTAGAACAACCATATCCTCTCCCTCTACACACAGAGATTCACATTTGAAAACACACTCATTCATTGGACAGACACTTTCACACGAACACACACACACACACACACACACACAATACACACTAAAGAAAGAAAATATTACCTTCAAGAATTTCCTCAATTATTTCTCTTGCCCCCCCCCCCCCCCTCTATATCGATTTCTCCCTGTTTCTTTCTCTATTGATTTTTTTTCTCTCTTCTTTAGGATGTGGCAAGTTTTCCTTAATTCTCCCTTACAATTTAACACATATTGCCACTTTGAAGAATTACAATAACGACTCCAAAACTTTTCATAATTACAAAATGGTCCCAAATCTTCTTGTAATTACATTTTGACTGCAAAATAATTTTAATCTTTCATACTCTACCAACTCCCAATAGCTAAAAATTATTGCACTTTTATTTTCCTGACCAATAGATAATTATTTTGGATGTCTCAAAAAAGTACAAGGTGTTATAATTGATGCTGGCATAAAGTTAAATATTAACTTCGTTACTATTAAACTTCAAAGCTTTTAATTTAACACTAAATGCATTGAGTGAAAACTAGGATATGGTACAAAGCCCTTCCTCCATGAAAGGATCACGCGGCTTAACTACTTCAGCTACTCCTCATTTAGTAAAGTAGTTGTTTTTACATTTTAAAGGATGGTGAGTAAGAGCATGATAGAAAGATGGCATTTCATTGGCATCAAATCGAGATACACCTTTTTACGTTATACAGAAGTTGTGCTACATGAAGGTGGCTAGGAGACTAATAACATTATTTAGATGGATTAATAACGTTGCTAGAGCAATCCATATACATATACATTCCAATTTTAGCATGCACTTTTGACTTCAATTAAACTAACATGTATACTTGAACACATAAAATTGATTGTTATAGTTTAGTAAAAAAACGGAGTTATGACTTTTATAGCATAATCTTTATTTTGTCACATGCTATGTGCACGTTCATCGCATGAGCATCCTCCTAGTAAGCATAAAAAATGATATGGCCAGTTAGCTGCTAAGGAGAGAGAGAAATGTTTGAAATCATCAGCAGGAAGAATCGGTAATGTAATACCCTAAACTGCAGGAGTTATTTAAATAACTATCTGTGCTCCGAAAAAATAGACGGACATTAATTTTGAGCAATGCTAGGGTACTAATAGTGCATAGGAGCTTAAAAGGATTTTGGGGCAAAAGCATAATTTCCAAAATTTTGGAGGCATTTTTGTAATTTTAGAAAATTAAAGGGGTTATTTTGCAAATTTTAAAAAATTGGTCACAAGATGGTGCCACCACCTCCTTGATTATTTGATGACTAATGAAATAAAATTATATACTAATGTGTAGATAAGTGTTAGGAGAATAATTGAAAAGTAAACAAAAAGAAAGATAGGGAAAGAAATTCAAAAAAGATGAGGGAAAAAAAAGAGAGAAACAGTAAGACAAAAGAAGCAGAAACAAAACAAAAGAAGAGAGAGAGAGAGAGAGATTCGCGCATGAGTGAACAATGGAACAAAATAAACAAAATACAGAGGATAGGAACAGGAACAATAGCATGAAGCTGAAAATAGAGAGAGGGAGGGGAAAATTCAGGGAAGAGGAACCGGAGGAAGAGATTGGGAATAGTCTCTAGGGGTAAACATTTATCCTTACTGTTTTTGTGTGTAAAAGTTCCTGGCAGTGTGTTTATTATAGCATGTATATGTGTGTTGCTGCAGGGAAGGGGGAAGCTCGAGGGTGTGTAATTGTGTATCTTTGTGAATATGGATGAATTAGAGGGCGATTGTGAGTTTTTGGTGTGTCTGAGGGTTTGTATGGGTGAATTGTGCATGTTTCAGAGTGTGTGTGTGTGTGTTTCGGGTGTGTGTGGTTGCGTGATTCATGTGTATAGGTGTGTAATTCATGGGTTTAAGATGTGTTAATGTGGGCGTTAGATGTTTTAAGCTATGGTTGGGGGGTATGGAAGTGGGTGTGATCGTGAAGAGTGTGTGTGTGTGTGTGTGTAAATGTGTTCGGCTGAAGAGGAAGAAAAGACTGTGTGTAAAAGGTGAAGTAGTGTGTGTGTTTAATTTGAATAGGAAGTGTAAGTGTCACTAAAAGTAAAATCAAATAAGCAGTTTTTAACCTAATTTTTTATAAATATTTGGGTCAAATTTTGACAAAGTCAAAAATAATAACCCCCAAAAGTTTCATGAGACGAAAGCTCTAGAATTTTTTTGGGATTTTTTGGAGTCCACTGTGGATGCTAAATTAGAATGTTTAGGAGAAATTCTAATTTTATTTAACATAGCAAATCAAGTTATTTTAATCTAAAAATTTTAGTAAAATATTATTTTACTGATAAGAATTATATTCTAAAATTTTTGGCCATTTTGAGACCGAGAGGTATTTTTCGCGAAACTGGCCTTTTAGCGCTTGGTCCAAACATCGGTTCGGGATTTTCAGGCAAAAATTCTCTAAAATACTTTTTAGGTCAAAAATGACTTCAGGATGCTTAGTATTTTAATATGTTTTGGGATTTTTTTTGGTACTGAAAACTCCATGGGTATTTTTGGTTTTGTCACCCGGAAGGAGTATTTTAGTAATTTGACCTAGGAAAGGTATTATTGAGTAGATTTGTGTATGGTAAGGATATTTTAGTAATTTGGCTTACGAAAAGGTCATTTTGATAATTTAAGGGTAATGAGGGGGGTATTTAGTAATTTATCATCTTGAGGGGGTATTTTGGTAATTTTACCTATGAAATGTATTTTTGCTTAAGCTCGCATACATGAAGGTTATTTTGGTAATTTTATTTAAGGGAAGACCATTTTTGGTGATTTAAGTCCGAGAGGGGCATTTTGATAATTTTACATACCCGGTAAGGGAGGTTCATTTTGAAAGTATGTGTGAGCCTGTATTAAGTTATATTATTGTGTTGTAGGCTGTACTCTAATGATTCGATTATTCCGTTAAGGGTAAAGCTAACAACTTTTTGATTAGAATAATCTAACTGTGAATCCAAGTAAGGAATTCTATCTGAACCCTGGTAAGGACTTTCGTCCGAATCCTTATTTTGAGAACTCATACTCGTAAGTACTCATTTGATTTACTTATGACTAATGTCAAATCCTAAATTATGTATTGATATCAACATATTATTGCCCAGAAACTCCGATATTGAACCTAAATCGATTGTTTAGAAATCTTATCGATACTCACCTTGTATCACATGCTGAGCAAAGTCGATAATTGTTTGTGTCTGTTCTTTTAAATTGTTGTGCCTAAATTCGATAACTATTCGCAATCGTTTTTACTGGTTATTTTTTATTTTCTTTTAGAATTTCGAATGATGAATATGTCAGTAAATTTATTAATTGTTCTTGGAACTCGAATTCATTTCGATAATTTGAGCTTATATTAACGCCCATTGATATTGTTGATTTTTGTGTTGACCGGGTATCCATTCTATGGGGAGGCGGTATAAGGCTGAATTGTTACTGCTTCCTACGAGGAAGCAGGCTAGTCCTTTGTCCGATGAAGAGGGCTAGTAATTATATTTTGGTACATCATGCATGTGTACATCTGTGCTTTGCCAGAATGGCATTGCTACCGCTCCATATCAACATTGATTTTTTACTTTATCTGCACCATATCTTACCATGACTGTTACGGAAATGACTGGAAAAGATTGTCTGAAATGATTTGTACTTATGTTGAAACCCTTTGAGAAATCAATATTGTATCTTTGGATGATAACTTTGGAAATGATCTGTTATTAACCGTTTTGAAATCCGTCATGTTTGTTATTGTTATTTTGGTATCTATTTTATGATAAATTTTGATCATTTTGGAAATCATTGAGCTATTCATATCGTTGAAGTACTCGAAAATCATTGTCAGTCAGATCCTTTGGAATTGTTTCGTAATTCTTTTGATAGTCCTTGTACTACCTTACTAAGCTCTTAAAAGCTCACCCTTCGCTTGATTCTTTTTTGTAAGTTTTGATCAACAGTAAATTGCTCGGAAATGGAGCTTAGAGCCTGTACGAGATTCCGGTGAGCCCATCACTATGGTATAGGAAGACTCCTGCGCGGGTCGGTACTGTTAATTGGTTCTTAAGAATTTAAATTGCGAAAGGCCTACGCTATAATAGTTAAGCTAAGCGGTTGTAATATAGTATTTTGAGAAATCTGAGTTGATGTTGAATTAGATAAATTTAGAATATGCGTTAGTGAATAGCTTTGACAAGTTTGATGTAATCCGGTAGGTTAACGTTTCGGGAGTCTAAGGCGACCGAGCTCCGGATTTCCGGAGATGTTATATGTAAGTACCATTTTGTTTCTCTCAGTCTCTATTTGAAAACATTTTTATTTTCACTTTTTTCTCTAGTTTTGTAAACTGGAGGGGAAAAAGCTTTTGGCACACAAATTTTGTTTTTTCCTTCAATTTTGAAAAACAGGCCTGTTTTTGAAAACTCCTATTTTAGAATATTGGGTTTCCAGTTTTAGTTTTTATTTTGGCCTGCCACCGTCGACGGTTGGCCACCGCCGACTGCTGGCCACCGCCACTACCACTAAAGAAAAATTTAAAATAAAAACTAGGTAATCAAGCACCCAAAAGAAAAAAAAAACTCAAAACAAAAACTGAATAATTAAATACCCATTTGGTTTTTACAAAAAATAAAAACTAAACTGATTTTATTTTTTATTTTTTTAAAATAGAAAATTAAAAGTGTAAGTGATTTTAAATGCTACCTCAGTGTATTGGTTGTTAATGTGACTGCACACTCTCACAGGCAGAAGTACACAAAGTCTTACAAGCGCACACAGTTCTTTGTTTTCATTGACACCCTCAATTATTTCAGTTATTCTTTTAAGCCAACTTATGATTGTTTGAAGTCATGGCTGCGGGAACAAATTTTTATTAGTTTAGGTCTGACAATGCCCATTTGATGGTGTTAGATGGGCATGAAGCCGGTAGCATTTGAACTCATTTTGTCCAAAATGGGTTAATATCAAGACATAAATACTATGAAATTTTCTTTTGACAAACTACTAGTTAATTTAATTCTATTAACTTTAAGTTTAGGTGGTTAATATGAGAGGATTCTAGCTCTATCAGTACTGCGGGTACGTAAAGAATATGATGAGATTTTGATTTGAGGGACATATAGGGACCCTCGGGGTTCGGAGCGCTACATCTAGACTTCATTTGAACTGGGCATTGAGGCGATGGAACTTAACACCAACTTTTATGTTGGTTAACTTGGATGATGATTTGTCATACTGAAAAATGCGGCTAATCTCAAACACGAAAATCAATAACGTGACCGTTTTATCTAAGCGTTTGCGCTTGCATGCAAACTCACAGTCTCTCGCTTGAGAAATTCTCTAAACTTAAAGCAAAGTAAAAGACTACGTGCGTGCCCAAAATAAAGAAAGCCTTTTGTAACAAAGACAATGTTTTCCGTGAAAGGGGAGCCTTTGCGGTTAAAGGTAAAGCATCTAAAAAGGTAAAGAAAATGAAGTCATTTTGTTTGTAAGTCGAGTTATTTTTCACGTCGAGTCTTCCAACGAATACTTATACTACAACAAGTCATTAGAAAATAACTACCAAATAACTTTTTCTAGAACGAGTTATTTTCCACGTCGAGTCTGCCAACAAATACTTATACTACAACAAGTCATTAGAAAATAACTACCAAATAACTTTTTTCTAGAAAATAACTGCCCAAGGAAAATAATTAACAATATTATAGTAAAGCTAGGTTTCAACTCGATTGATAATCTTAATATGTTCAATGATGAATTCTACTTGGTAAATGTATTGAATAAAAATTTTGGTTAAATTTTGGTCAATTATTTTCTTACTCTAAAATTTTTTGCTACCTTATTCATTCGATGGCTAAATATAGAAACATTATAGTATGCAGATTCATATAACAGATGGAATATAAGGTATAATTAAAAACTTATGATATTTAAAAACAGATGTACAGAAAGTTTAGTGGACACCATTGTTTGTTACCTTATCTTTTACTTACAAAATAGTTAAGGTGTGAAAAAGCAAAATAAGTGCTAACAAAATTGAACGTAAACAAAAGTTTTAATATAAATAGTGGTTAAAGAATGAACAAATCTTTTTCTTTGGTGCTCTTAATATACAAACATATTATGGTTTTGGTTTGACTTTTATATTCCTAAATAAACTCTCATACGAAATTAAATAGGAAAAACTAGATATCCAGAAAATTGAATTGCATATGAAGTTTTAAAAGATATTAGCTCTATGTTGTGATTAAGTTAGTGTCAACTTAGATTGAAAACCTTAGTATATTTGATGCTAAGCATGTTTAAAATAAGTTGTTAAATTTGTTTACCTATTTCGTTTTTGAGCTATCATAATTAGTCATGTTGGTTAAATTATTCAAATCTTATATTGCTTGATGCAATTATTAAACTGTACTTCTATTGATGGATTTTATTTGGTTCAAAAAGCCTCATCCCATATATACTTAATTAGTCTTGGTGATTAACTTTTATTTACTATATGGTATAACGAATATATACACCAGTGTTTTTTGTCAAAAGTAATTAACACAATGGGCATTACTTCGAAATGTACAAGTTATTTTGGTAAGATACTCTATGGACATCACTTTGAAATGTTACACAAGCACAATAATGCAATAGCAAATTAATTTCAATAATTTTTCTCCATATTTTTATTAGTTGAATCATTTTTTTTTGTGTACTAAAAAAACTTAGCATTCTTGCTCCTTACTAAGTCAGAATTAGCTATGACCACAAGAACATTGTTCATTGATATTTAACCACAAGGGTTATTATATTATTTAAAAAGGAATTTTACATATTAAAAAAAATTTGATTATCTTCGACAAAGTAGTTATAAAAGTATAAAAAATATAAACAGCGTAATAATTTTTTAGTTCAAAGTTTATTAAGTAGGTGATTCTCAACAAGACAGACCAGTGAATTACAGTTGGGAAGAAGGGAGTGCAGTGACGATAGTTATAAAAAGTTACAAGGAAATGGAGGCTGGGATTGCAACCACGCTTAGCACGTGCTTCTTCTTCACAGTGAACCCGAATGCTTTGGTCATGTCGAGCTCTTCTGGCTTTATCCCATCCGAGAGTTTCCAATCAAAGCGATAGAGCAGCAGCGCAAGTTGAAGCTCAATTGTTGCAACGCCAAATGATATGCCTGGACACATCCTCCTACCAGCCCCAAACGGGAGGTATTCGAAGTTGGTCCCTATATAGCTGATGGAAGAGTGCAGGAACCTTTCTGGCTTGAAGCAGTTGGGGTCATCCCAGTGCTTTGGATTTCTACCTATTGCCCATAAATTAATGATGGCTTTCGTTTTCGCTGGTACATCGTACCCGTTTACTTCACAAGCGTCCTTAGATTCTCTTGGCATCAGGGCACCTGGTGGGTGTACCTTAATGTTTCCTTGACAACTAGTTTCAGATAGTGTAGTTCATGAATGTCCTCCTCACTAATGTTCTTCTTTCCCTTGAGGACTCGTCCTACTTCAGCTTGCGCCTTCTCAAGTACTGCTGGATTTTTCAGTATTTCTGCCATTGCCCATTCTATAGTTGTTGCTGTAGTTTCCGTCCCAGCAGCAAAGATGTCCTGCATGCATAATTAAATTGAGCCGTCACTCTTCTCATGCCCATTGTCTCTGTATACGTACGTACTATGCGCAGCAATGTTTAGTTACTCGGTAAAAATAAAAGGATTGCTGCTCAGGACAGCTGCATAATTAAGCTTAATGATGATTTTATTTGTTCTTGAATTAAAAATAGTATTTAGGTTGGTTAACGAAATGATTTTTATGGGAAATTAATTAACAAGATAACATTCTTGCAACTGTAGACTGGGGTGTTTGAATGGAAAAGCGTACAGTTTTCGTGACATCTGCTATTATGTCTAATTTGTAGTGTGTAACTCTGTACTTTATCACTAATTTGTTATGTCTAATCACAGTGTTTTGTGAGAGTGGACGAACCTAGCACAGAACTACAAAGATTCTTGTTAGCGGACCTTAGGGGAATAGCCTTTGAAAGGCATATAGCTAACTGTATTTCTTTCCTCTCAACCAAAAGAAATGAAAGTTATTTTTATGACAAAAGAAAGATGCAAGTGGTTCTAGCGGACTGCAAATATCATTCCCTGAACGAGGTGGAGACTAATATCTCTTTCATCAATTGTACAGAAGGCCCTCTTCAAATTCACTTACTGGGATTATTTATCCTCATCTTTTACTTTTCTCAAGCAGAACCTTGAACATATAGCAAGTGGAAGCCTATTTACGCGCCTTTTTTACTATCTAAAAAGTCTTCCATGTTATTGTTGAGATATATAAATATCATATTGAGCAAATTGTGCAGGTCTTGTAGGTCTCTTCCCTCAGTTCCAATCGGTTTTGACTGTGCTTTCACATATATGTCACTACAAGAATCAGAGGCTTTAGCGACCGCAGCAATACGCGGTCGCTAAATTATAGTTTAGCGACCGTTTTAGCGACTGCATTTTTTACGGTCGCTAAATATCTACACATTCTAAAAGTCAACAAAAACTTATTTTAGCGACCGACATTTGCGACCGCCTTATGCGGTCGCTAATGGTTTAGAAATAGTCCACCTCCTTTCTTTTTGACTTTGCCCTAATTTTTCCCCTCACTTCCCCGAAATTCCCTTATCCCTTCTCTCCCCCCTTTCTACTGGCCACCAACCACCGTACACATCTTGCTGCCGCCATCGCGACGACCAACCACCGTCGACCAAGGCCACCTGTCCAAGAAGCCCACGCCGTCGCTGCTACCGGCCTTGCCTCGAACATGCCGCCCCAAGCTGCTGCTGACCTTCTCTACCCGATGTAAAAAACTCAAGCAACATGTGGAGGTCTCTGATTCATTGGTATGTTAATTCTACTTTACTTCTTGTAGAGGGATGCTGCGAACATCTTAATTTGACGAATTGGGATTGTATAGTACGATGCTAAAATGAAAATGCTGGTAGAGAACAATCTCATGAAGCATACCGTACCATAGAAATCAAAGGCTTTCACTGATTTCATGAAAGAAGCATAGACGTGCACAGACAGAACCCTGGTGCTAAAATTACTTTTTGGTAATAGAAGGCTTCTTCAGCCTGGAGTAGGTGGTAGTACTCCTGATGCAACTTTTTCTCTAACTGAATTAGATTCTGGTCTTGTTGTTTCAAGATCTAGTGAAAACCAATACAGCAGTTGCCTCTACTGTTTATGAACTCGTGCACTTGTTAGATTTTGCTTAGAAATTTTGATCACGTAAAATTTGATGTGGGTTTGTCTTGGGTTTATGTTTAATTCTTTTGATGATCAATTCTTTCATTTTTGTCATAATTTTAGTCTTACTTTCATGTTTTGAGTTACTCATTAACATTATATCATTGGTTAGGCATCCTTATTGCTATTCTTTCTTGAACCGTGGAAATAAGGCAAAGCTTGAACCCATGTCCCTTTCGTCTAATTACAAGTAGAATTCTGAACAAGCATGGGTTATGATTTAATGCGTAACTGTAGAATCCTGAACAAGCATGGGTTTCTGGCTTTCTGCTGACTTTGTGATGTATGGTTTGCAATTACCTTTTTATTCGTGTTTTTTTTTCCCGTAATTCTGTGTTGTTTTCGGCAAGCAAGTGGTTAGAGCGCTTAATTGGCGGGTAATATGTTTTTTGATCTGTTGTGATTGGGTTCTCATAAATTTCTAAGAGGAAAAAGTAACAAATTGTCTTTTCTGATTTTTTCCCTTGTATGGGTAGCTAGTAGTTCTCTGAATTTTGACACAAGACTACACTCAGAAAAAGCTTTTTGGGCCAATTAGTTTATGAACTTATCATGTCAAAGAGTCTGATGTTAGGAAGAAAACCAAGTGCTTATTATTTGCAGGTTATTCATATCCTAGCTGTCATAAGTGTTTGGTGATGTCAGGATGTTTGCATGAGGTCCACTTTGTGAGTTGTAACTCCTCTAGAATAAAATGGTAGCAGTTGCGAAAGGTATGAGGACAACTAATTGTTGGACAGTTGCAAAATTAGCTCCATCCACTCCAATAGTTGGCATGAAGTTTCATGGCGTATGATTTGTGCCTATGACTTAAGTACAGTTCGCTGGCTTCTTATATTGCCTTTCTTACTCCTATGAAGGGAACTAGAATGTACAACTTGCCTCTTTTTCTCCTATTGAGATCATCATTGCATGATATTTCAAACTTGTTCATTGGCAAAAGAAGTGAGATAGTCAATTCACTTGGTTCACAATAACTATCACCTATAAAAAGAATCTATGTGCTTGTGATCCTTCCAAGGAATGAATGAGCATTGAGTTGAGTTTACATGCAATGTGATAGTGATTAGATATTCAAGGGATATCATCACAAAAATATTTAGGACAATACTATTTTCATAGAATTAGCAAACGAAATATAATTTGAATAAGATTTGTCACCTGCGAGTTTTAACTTAGTTATCACTTTGTTATAGATTTTCAAGTAAAATCTGGATGATTTTAGGCTTTTAGAGCACATCCAGATGATTTTATTCCTTTTCTTGGTTGTATTTCAATGGAAAAGGTTGGTAAACAACGAGCGGCTCAGTGAGCACAAATAGGTATCGTAAGTACAGATAGAATTGGACAGGTTATAATGTCGAATTTAGCTCAAAGTAGAATAAACTTGTCTGCTTCTGATAGATCTCAAAATTTGTAAAAAAAATGACTAAGCTGAAAGACTATCCCAAAAGATTGTGTGACATGGCTTTGACTCAATAATTTGAAACAAAGCCGTAGTTTAGTTGAATTCAAAAACTATTTTCTTCCTTAATTAAAAAGGAACTAATTTTTGTTGGATTTTTTTAAAGCACTACTCGGTCCATTATTTCCTTGTTACATAGTTTGGTTTACACTGTGATAAGTACATCTTGGGTGTTTTGTTGGCAGATACTTGAAGGACTGCTGAAATTACCAGAGAACAGGGAATGTGCTGACTGCAAAAGCAAGTAGGTAGCTTGGAGAGTACTGCTTGCTTGATTTTGATTTGTTTTTTCTTTTGTTCGTGAGGTCAACTGCTGTATTGGTTTTCACTAGAGATAGAAGTGTTGTTGAGGCTTGATGTTAGACAATATGAGTGTTAGAGTTTTAACCAGAGAGGAATTAACGGTGGTCACTACAAGAAAAAGGGTCTTTAGCGACCGCCACAAAATGCGGTCACTAAAGCATAATTTAGCGACCGTATTAGCGACCGCCACAAATGCGGTCGTTAAAGCATAATTTAGCGACCGTATTAGCGACCGTATTAGTGTTTATGTTCCAATTTTCTTGATTTAGGGTTTTCTGATTTTTTGTAAAAAAATTATTAATTTAAAAGAAATCTCGTAGTGAAATCTCAGATCTATGAACTGATTTGAAATTATCGATTTTGGAATCATAAGTGAAAATTTCATGTGGAGTTAGTGGATTTGAGAATTTGTTAGTGTAAGTTTGCAATAATTTTATCAAAATAGTATTCTTCTCTCTTCTTCTTTCTGGCCCATTTTGGTTTTCTGTTTCAATTGTTCAAGCTTGAATTCTCATTAAATACGTTAGAATTTCCTCAAATTCTTCCACAAAGGTTTGATAGTTTTAGCAGCGGATCAACTTTGTTGCCTTTTAAGAAGTAAGTTTAGAACCCGAAAAGGTTTGTGTTTCATTTAATTCTTCTGAAGCCTATGATTAATTGTCATATGCTTTCTGCCATTGTCTTCCCTAGAATTGAGATGTTTGATTTGTGATGGCCAGATTTGTGTAATCTGAGTTTGTGATGTCGCAAATGATCAATTGGGATGTTTGATTTGTGTAATTGTCCTTGGTCTGACTTGTTAATTATGGATTAAACTCTTGAGAATTGAGATGGTTGATGGAGAATGGGACCCAATTGGATTGAGATATTGGATATGTGCATTTTGAACAATTATTTGCCCATTTGAGCATTGATTATTTTATTAAAATTTTAGGTTGTTGGTTGTACATTTGAGAATTAAGATTGTTGATGATTTTAGGTTGTTAAATGTGCATTGAGCATTTGAGAATTGAGATTGTTGATGGAGGATGGGACCCAATTGGAGTGAGATATCGGATATGTGATTTAGTTAAATGGTGGGTTGAAATTAGGTTAATTAAAAAATGAAACATGACATGGTGGGTTGAAATTAGGTTAATTAGGTTCATCTGCCATAGGTTAATTAAGTTAATAAGGTTCATCTTCCATTGGGTGAAATTTTGGTTCCGCCACTGATTAGCTCTAATTAACACTAATTAATTCTGATTAGTGTTAATCTACACTGATTAGCCCTAAATAGCCCTTGGGAAGCACCGACACTTCACATGAGTCTAGGTATGGTGTCTGACAACTACCGACATCCCGACACATGAGTCTAGCCCTAATTAGCGCTAATCAACTCTGATTAGCCCTAAGTAACACTGACGGACACTAAATAGTCATAATTAGCACTAATCACCCCTGATTAGCCATAATTAATACTGATGAACACTAAAAAGCCCTAATTAGGTATAATTAGCACTAATCAGTCCTAAATAGGCCTAAATAGCCCTAATTAGCACTAATCAGCGTTGATTATCCCTAATTAATAGTGATTGACACTGATTAGCACCTACGCAGTACTGACACTTTATATGAGTCTAGGTATGGTGTCCGACAACTACCGACACCCCGACACCTCACCAGCACCTTCGGACACGTGTCCGACACCTCTCTGCGATGTCCCGGTCGATGTCGGTGTCAGACACAGTGTCCGTGTCTGTGCTACCTAGATTAGCACTAAACAACACTACTTAGCTCTAATATGCCCTACTTAGCCCTAATCATCCCTACTTAACCCTGATTAACACTCACTTGTAAGTGACTACTCAATATATATTTTTCAAATTGAAGGTTAATTTTGAACTCGACTTGTATAGGTTTACCAGGCAGTGAGAGATATATATCATGTCAGTGGATAGAAGTTAGATGCGAAGGAGGATTGCTCCAAGTGGGATTGGGGTATCAGAAGAGTTTAGACAGGGAGTGAACGGGTTTATTCTATTTGCTTTGAATCAACCGGAGTTTGTGGATGACGGCACGATTAAATGTCCGTGCAATGATTGTCAACTGTTAAGTTGGAAAACCCCCGACGATGTAAGTTTTGATCTGTTCCGTAGAGGTTTTATGAGTAACTATACAAATTGGACTCAGCACGGGGAACCAATTCTGAGGGTGCCCACTGAGGTCACCGCTGAGTTTAGACAGTACAGTCCTAGAGATCCGGGATTTTCCCAGTATCAACATATGGTAATGGAAGTTGGGCCTAGTGGGATTAATTGGGATAACTATTTTAACAATGGTAACCCTAATGTGGAAGAAGAGCCAAACCCGAGCGCACAGAAATTTTATAAATTGTTACAAGACTCTGAGGAACCAATATGGAATGGAAGTACAAAGCACACCAAGTTATCTGCTGTGACAAGGATGCTACACTTAAAGTCTGAGCATGGTCTAAGTGATAGGGGTTTTGATGCTTTTTTGAAGCTTAATAAAGAAATGTTGCCAGAGGATGAGAAATTGCCTGACACATACTATAGTGCTAAGAAAATGATGATGAAACTTGGTTTGGGGTACCAGAAGATAGATGCTTGCAATAATGATTGTGTCTTATTTTGGAAGGAGAACAATGACTTGAGCGAGTGTCCGGTTTGTGGCCACGCAAGATATAAACAAACCAGTGGGAATAAAAGAAAGATAGCATGGAAGATATTGCGGTACTTCCCACTGACACCAAGGCTTCAAAGGTTGTACTACTCTTCTAAAACGGCAGAGAACATGAGATGGCATAGCCACGTCCGCAGCAAAGTTCCCGATTTATTAAGACACCCTGCCGATGGAGAGGCATGGAAGGAATTTGATTATCGACACCCATCTTTTGCTGAAGAAGTTCGAAATGTGCGACTTGGGCTCGCTACCGATGGGTTTAATCCTTTTGGGCACTCTAGCACACCCTACTCTACGTGGCCTGTGATCATTGTCCCGTATAACCTTCCTCCGGACATGTGTATGAAGAAACAATTCATGTTTTTATCATTACTCATTCCTGGACCTACGAGCCCGGGTAGAAATATAGACGTGTACTTGCGACCGTTGATCAATGAATTAAAAAATCTGTGGGAAGTTGGAGCCCCAGCATTTGATGCATCTCTTAAACAGAACTTCAACTTGAGGGCAACAGTCATGTGGACTATCAATGACTTCCTTGCATACGGTATGTTGTGTGGGTGGAGTACACACGGTAGGTTGGCATGTCCTTATTGTATGGAAATGAGTAAGGCTTTCACCTTAAAGCATGGGGGGGAGGCTTCCTTTTGGGGGTGTCACAGACAATTCTTACCGCCTAATCACCCATTTTGAAGGCAAAAAGATAAGTTTGATAAAACTGTGGAGCGTCGCCTTAAAACACGTGACAGATTGTCTGGCGAGGAAGTGTATATGTGCGTAAAGGACCTTGACATGGATGTGGTACCATTTGGAAAGTGTGGTGCTAGTCTAAAACTTCCTGGCTTTGGAAAAAAACACAACTGGAAGAAAATGTGCATCTTTTGGGAGCTACCTTATTGGCCGACCCTCCTTCTGCGCAACAATCTCGATGTTATGCACATTGAGAAAAATGTTTTCAAAAATGTGTTTAATACAGTCATGAATGTCAAGGGCAAATCAAAGGATCACTTAAAAGCACGCAGAGATATGCAGGTGATGGGTATACGGCGTGAATTGCATCCACGAAGGGTTAATGGGAAGCTGGTTTTGCCCAAAGCAGTATATACATTGGATAAAAAGCAGATACAACAGGTGTGCGAGTGGGTAAAACTGTTGAAGTTGCCAGATGGCTATGCATCTAATATATCATGCTGTTGCAACCTTGCAGATTGTCGGTTTTATGGTCTAAAAAGTCACGATTGTCATGTATTCATGGAAAGATTTATACCAATTGTCTTTCGTGACCTCTTGCCGAAACCAGTAAATGAAGCATACCTTCATTCTCATTATCCGAGGAGGAGTATATTGCCGCAACATTGTACGCTCTGATGAATTGCACTGAAGTTGCACCATTCATAGTGTAAGTAGTTGCGTACATACCTTCATTCTCATAGTATTTACTCATATAATAAAACGACAGTGCCATATAACATGCAGTGAATACGATGAGGAAGTGTTATTAGCAAACCCTGTGACATCAGATGGACAACTTGAAAAAATGCGAAACAACGCGTTCCCTGAGTGGTTCCGATAGCGCGTAAGTTTTAAAACCTACAGTTCATTTCTAATATAGACCGCATGTGATAAGCTAATACTCTGTGCAAATTGTTTGTTGTTGTAGACCGTCCATGATGGAGTTGATGTTCGTCTCAAGTTGCTTGCTGCTGGTCCAAGTAGACTAGTATCGTGTCATAAAGGGTACATTGTCAACGGGTTTACGTTTAACACGATGGAAGTTGACCTCACTAAACAAACCCAAAATAGTGGAGTTTTGATCAAAGGTGACTGTTATAATGATAGCGAACGTGATTTTTATGGGCAGTTGGAGGAGGTTGTTGAACTAGACTATTATGGCAACGGTAATCAACTGGTAATGTTCAGGTGCAAATGGTTTGACATTACAGCTGGTATTCGAGTTAGTCGACATGGGATTGTAGACGTTAATATGAGGTCAAGGCTCCAATCGATCCAAAAACCGATTTAACCTCTGTTGAGACGCTTTTGAATGAATACGTTAAAAGCTTTCAACGCATTCATTCAAAACTATTTTACCCCCCTGTCCTGCAGAGATTTTATGAGTAACTATACGAATTGGACTCAGCACGGGGAACCAATTCTGAGGGTGCCCACTAAGGTCACCGCTGAGTTCAGACAGTACAGTCCTAGAGATCCAGGATTTTCCCAGTATCAACATATGGTAATGGAAGCTGGGCCTAGTGACATTAATTGAGATAACTATTTTAACGATGGTAACCCTAATGTGGAAGAAGAGTCAAACCCGAGCGCACAGAAATTTTATAAATTGTTACAAGACTCTGAGGAGCCAATATGGAATGGAAGTACAAAGCACACCAAGTTATCTGCAGTGACAATGATGTTACACTTAAAGTCTGAGCATGGTCTAAGTGATAGGGGTTTTGATGCTTTTTTGAAGCTTAATAAAGAAATGTTGCCAGAGGACGAGAAGTTGCCTGACACGTACTATAGTGCTAAGAAAATGATGATGAAACTTGGTTTGGGGTACCGGAAGATAGATGCTTGCAATAATGATTGTGTCTTATTTTGGAAGGAGAACAGTGACTTGAGCGAGTGTCCGGTTTGTGGACACGCAAGATATAAACTGACCAGTGGGAATAAAAGAAAGATAGCATGGAAGATATTGCGGTACTTCCCGCTGACACCAAGGCCTCAAAGGTTGTACTACTCTTCTAAAACGGTAGAGCACATGAGATGGCATAGCCACGTTCGCAGTAAAGTTCCCAATTTATTAAGACATCCAGCCGATGGAGAGGCATGGAAGGAATTTGATTATCGACACCCATCTTTTGCTGCAGAAGTTCGAAATGTGCGACTTGGACTCGCTACCGATGGGTTTAATCCTTTTGGGCACTCTCGCACACCTTACTCTACGTGGCCTGTGATCATTGTCCCGTATAACCTTCCTCCGGACATGTGTATGAAGAAACAATTCATGTTTTTATCATTACTCATTCCTGGACCTACGAGCCCAGGTAGAAATATAGACGTATACTTGCGGCCGTTGATCGATGAGTTAAAAAATCTGTGGGAAGTTGGAGCCCAAGCATTTGATGCATCTCTTAAACAGAACTTCAACTTGAGGGAAGCAGTCATGTGGACTATTAATGACTTCCCTGCATACGGTATGTTGTGTGGGTGGAGTACACACGGTAGGTTGGCATGTCCTTAGTGTATGGAAATGAGTAAGGCTTTCACCTTAAAGCACCGGGGGAAGGCTTCCTTTTGGGGGTGTCACAGACAATTCTTACCGCCTAATCACCCATTTTGAAGGCAAAAAGATAAGTTTGATAAAACTGTGGAGCGTCGCCTTGACACACGTGACAGATTGTCTGGCGAGGAAGTGTACATGTGCGTAAAGGACCTTGACATGGATGCGGTACCATTTGGAAAGTGTGGTGCTAGTCTAAAACTTCCTGGCTTTGGAAAACAACACAACTAGAAGAAAATGTGCATCTTTTTAGAGCTACCTTATTGGCCGACCCTCCTTCTACGCAACAATCTCGATGTTATGCACATTGTGAAAAATGTTTTCGAAAATGTGTTTAATACAGTCATGAATGTCAAGGGCAAATCAAAGGATCACTTAGAAGCACGCAGAGATATGCAGGTGATGGGTATACGATGTGAATTGCATCCACGAATGGTTAATGGTAAGCTGGTTTTGCCCAAAGCAGTATATACATTAGATAAAAAGCAGATACAACAGGTGTGCGAGTGGGTTAAACTGTTGAAGCTGCCAGATGGCTATGCATCTAATAAATCACGCTGTTGCAACCTTGCAGATTGTCGGTTTTATGCTCTAAAGAGTCACGATTGTCATGTATTCATGGAAAGATTTATACCAATTGTCTTTCGTGACCTCTTGCCGAAACCAGTAAATGAAGCATTGACTGAACTTAGTCATTTCTTCAGGGATTTGTGCTCAAACGTGCTCCGAGAGAGTGATATTAAGATTCTTGAGAAAAACATTGTTGAGACAGTGTGCAAGTTAGAGAAAATCTTTCCCCCATCCTTCTTTGACTCGATGGAGCATTTGATCATTCACTTAGCATAAGAGGCTAGAGTGGGCGGACCTGTTCAGTATCGATGGATGTATCCATTTGAGAGGTGATGTCGCCCATCCATCTTTAAATTGTATTTCATACTTGCACACATGCGTTGATTACTGAAATCAATCCTTATTTCTTATATGGGTATATGTTTGACCTTAAGAAAAAGATGCGAAACAAAGCCCGGGTTGGAGGTTCAATTGCAGAGGCTTACATCCTTGAGGAGCTTACCAACTTCTGTTCCCTTTACTTTGAGACTGATGTTGATACAAAGATGAATCGACTTGGTCGCAATGACAATAGTGTCGACACAGAATTCGATGAGCGTCTTTCCATATTCAAGCATCTTGGTCGTGCACTTGGAGCAAGTAGCAGTCGATATCTATCCGAGGAGGAGTATATTGCCTCAACATTGTACGCTCTGATGAATTGCACTGAAGTTGCACCATTCATAGTGTAAGTAGTTGCGTACATACCTTCATTCTCATAGTATTTACTCACATAATATAACGACAATGCCATATAACATGCAGTGAATACGATGAGGAAGTGTTATTAGCAAACCCTGTGATATCAGATGGACAACTTGAAAAAATACGAAACAACGTGTTCCCTGAGTGGTTCCGACAGCGCGTAAGTTCTAAAACCTACAGTTCATTTCTAATATAGACCGCATGTGATAAGCTAATACTCTGTGCAAATTGTTTGTTGTTGTAGACCGTCCATGATGGAGTTGATGTCCGTCTCAAGTTGCTTGTTGCTGGCCCAAGTAGACTAGTATCGTGTCATAAAGGGTACATTGTCAACGGGTTTAGGTTTAACAAGATGGAAGTTGACCTTACTAATCAAACCCAAAACAGTGGAGTTTTGATCAAAGGTGACTGTTATAATGATAGCGAACATGATTTTATGGGCAGTTGGAGGAGGTTGTTGAACTAGACTATTATGGCAGCGGTAATCGACTGGTAATGTATAGGTGCAAATGGTTTGACATTACAGCTGGTATTCGAGTTAGTCGACATGGGATTGTAGACGTTAATATGAGGTCAAGGCTCGGATCCTACGAACCATTTGTATTTGCAGCTCAGGCAATGCAGGTCTTCTATGCAAAGGGTGTGACAAGGAAGGATCCAAATTGGCATACTGTTATCAAGACTAAAAGAGGCTTTGTTGATGATGATGTGTTCCTTGAGATGTACCAAGAGGATGATGCTCCCACAGTGATACCACTTCAAGAGAATAACGATGTTGTTGATGAGCCTCTTTGCGATTTAGGCCATACTAGAGAAGAGGTCGATGCCGAAGCTCTCCGTGATGATGACGATACTGAGGAAGACGTTGACGACAAAGAAGAAGACGATGAAGATGAAGGGGACGAAGACGTTCCGTTGTCTATTAGTGATAGTGATTGACTGTTTGGAGTAAAAAAATTCTTGTCAATGTACTTTTAGACATGCCTGTTTATTATTTAAATTGAATTAGTTATTAATTGATGGTGGTTGACTATTAAATTTGGGTTGTCTTTTATAGTCGGCAGTGCCACATTGTTAGCATACTTAGTTCTGCACTTAAGTTGTTTATTATTCGGGCGAACTACATTGTAGATATGCCCAGATCCAGTGCACCCCGAGGTCGTGGAGGTGGCCGTCGCGGAGCTGCTCCGGCACAGTCAGCCCCCCTCCCTAGGATTGGTGATGCGACTACTACTGAGCAGCCGTCATCGTCATCAGTTGCTTCAGAACATGGTGAGACGATATTAGTTTTGTGTCGGATTGAAAGCAATTACTTGCAATATATATAAATATAAATATAATAATTTCCTTTTTCATCATCTGCAGCGTCTAGTTCATCTATACCGCGAGGTATCACCCGCGGAATACCTCTTCTAGCCACCCCGGAGCAGAGGGTTATTTCTCATGTCCGAAACAATTAGTATGTTTTTAATTTGCAAAGCTCAATTCTATTGTAATATGCACTTATATTGGGATTGATGTATCTCTGTGATTTCTTGTAATTAGTTTTGTTGAGGATTGTGTTAGGACCAAGATCGGTCCTATTATCAAGGCTCACCTCCCACAGCCTTATGTGACGTGGGGGTCGTGGACAGAATCAGACAAAGAGCTTGTTTGGGGGAAGTTTTTGGTAAGGAGCGCAGTATTTTTTATGTGCTTTACTTTTGCGGTTTTAGAAGTACATTATCGCTGAATGTTTCTTGCTAACTGTGTTTTTCAATTGTGTTGAATTATGTTCAGGACTATTTCAAATTTGAGTCAGACGGAGAGCGAGAACTCGGAAGGCAGGCGTGGGAGTGGCATTGTGCCGAGAATGACAAGAAATGGATGCTGAATGCGAGGAGGTGGGTGCTAGCTCAGGCAGGTACGACAGATATATCTATGACCAGAGACCACAATCCCGAGTACTTCTCCAGAACCATGTGGAGACAGCTGGTGTCGCATTGGAGTACTCCAGACTGGGCGAAGCTGAGTGAGCGAGGCACGGAGATGACTCGTAGCGAGAAGAAGATGAAGCACAGTGCTGGATCCCGTCCATTTACCGTGCACGAGCTGAAGTTGATGGAGGCGGACCCTGACAGGAGGCCCCCTACGACGCTCCGCCATTTTGAGCACACACACCAGAATAGTGATGGGAAGTGGGTGTCTGAAAGCACCGAGCAGTTTGCGGTGAGCACGTAACTCATGTATTACTTTTGTATCCTATTGCATTTTTTGCGATTATGGCCAATAGAATTTCTCTAACATTTTTGTTGTTTTCTTATACAGAGTTTATTTAAAGAGAGAGTTCAGGCCAACTCCTAGCCAAATGGTAGCCAGACAGTGGACGAGTTCTCGTTGTGGTCAGACACTACTGGGGGTCCTAGGAAGGACCGTATACTCGGCCACCCTCGTCAGTTCGCACGAGCGTTGCTAGCCGGCATATCTCAATCGACAGGCGAGACCAGTTGTACCGGTTCTCAGGAAAAAGCGACAGCTGCAACATTGGTAGAATGCTTCAACACAATGTTTGATGCGCGCATGCGGATGCTGTTGGGTGACGGTTACGTAATTATGAAGGACCCCAAACTACATGTAATACAATTTTTTTCAATTACTTATGTATTTTGTGCTCTATATGTGATCTTGATTTGATATATGATGTTGAATCATTTGTATGGCTTCGTGCAGGGCGATACCGATGATCCTAGTGCCGGTGACTCCCGGGGCGATGAAGATGTTGTTGGATCGAACATGCCATCGAGGAATGAAGAAGATGATGACGGGGCTGGTTGTTCTGTCGACGAGTGATTTAGATAGGGGTTTGGTTTGATTTATGCAATGAATGTTATGCTCTTGTTTTGAATTGATCGTCGGTACTTAACTGTATGAATTCTATTATTTTAATGCATATGTTAACGTTTATTTATACTTTGATGAATGCGAGCAGCTGTTTGAATGAATGCGGGACAGGGGGTTAAAACAGTTTTGAATGAATGCATTGAAAGCTTTCAACGCATTCATTCAAAATCGTTTCAACCGAGGTTAAATCGGTTTTTGGATCGATTGGATTGGATGTGAATTGATATTAGTTCTGCGACATGTTTTGGACAGGTTATTTGACTTCCATTTTTTTTTTGTTTTTTGCAAAGCCAGGTTTTGCGACCGCGATATACGGTCGCTAAATAAAACAAAGCGTTCGCTAATTTTAATATTTAAAATTTTTTTAAATTATTTAGTGACCGACATTTGCGATCGCTAACTTAAATAAGTGCGGTCGCTAAATATTTTTATTCTTTTTTTAATAAAAATTAAAAAAATATTTTAATTATTTAGCGATCGCCAGTTGCGGTCGCTAATTCGGTCGCTAAATATATAATATAATTTAATAAAAAAATATTAAAAAAAGAAAAAATTTAAATTAAAAAATATTTAGGGACCGCCTTATGCAGTCGCTAAATATAGTCAACGCGATCGCTAAATTTAGTGATCGAATTTTAAATGCGGTCGCTAAAATTTAGCGACCTGGGCTATAGAGACCGTTTTGGCGACGGCCCTAACGCGGTCGCTAAAACCCTTTAGCGACCGCGTTGCCACCTTTAGCGACCGCCAGGCGCGGTCGCTAAAGGCACTGTTTCTTGTAGTGTCACTAAGGCTGATCCACTACGGTACATGCTTACATGCCCTGCCCTATCTGGCCATCTTACCCGCTGGTTGTTGCTCTTGGCTGAGTTTGGCCTATCTATTAAAAATCCTATAGCTCTATGGAGCCAAGCACTTTCCGACCTCTTAGCCTTCTTTCTGCGCCAACAATACGAGCTGACCTCGGTCCAATTGTCTGGGGAGGAGACTGCCCTGATTTCCGACATTGACGAATTGTGGACACTTGAGTTCGATGGCTCAGCCACTAGCAAAGGTCCTAATAGAGCTCCCCTCAGGCAAGGGGGTGCCGACATAGTCCTTTAAAATTTAAAAGCAATTACCACATCCCTATCCTTCAAGCTTGCATTCTCAGTATCTAACAATGAAGCTGAGTATGAGGCACTTGTCATTGGCCTCATGTTGGCTACCAGTATGGGGGCTAAGTCATTATGCATGAAAGGAGACTCGAACTTGATCATGAAGTAGGCCGACGGGGAGTTTGTAGTCAAAGAGCCAGCCTTGGCACCTTATCGTGCCTTGGTGCAACACTTGGAAGGAAGACTTGGCCATATCCAGTATGAACATCAGAACAGGTGCCACAACAGACGTGGACATCTTGGCCATGATTGCGTCGATGATGGAGGTTGATGGTGAGCAGCGAATGCTAACCATCAAGAGAACAGAACCATGCATAACATTGAACCTAGTCCTGAAGGACATTACTGGAGACGATTGGAGGCAGCCGATCGTCGACCAACTTAAGGCGCCATCTCTTACTTATGCCTCTACCCTTTCAAACTTTTTGATGTTGGGACATATCTTGTATAGACGATGTCCCAGAGGCACTCTAGCCAGGTGTTTGGCCCCGGCAGAAGCAAATTACAACTCGGCCATCAGAAGTGTTGTGGTCTCGACGGTCCCCCTCTATACCGTCGCCTCCAGCGTATGGGCCTCTATTGGCCATCCATGGTCAAGGATGCCTCAGATATACAAAGGGACTGTCCCCAGTGCTTGTATGCACCAGACAATGCGGAAGCTTTTGTCATTAACGTGGAAGGTGACTGGCGCCAGCCTTTCATCCAGTACTTATCCCACAGGGTTCTACCACCTGACCGCAGCTCAGCACAATCTATCAAGCGCAATTTAGTCAAGTATTTCGTGACGGAAGGCGAGTTGTTTCGCAAGGGATTTTCGGGACGCACCTTGCGATGCTTGCAGGGTGCCCAAGCAGTAAAGGTGATTAACGAAGTACACAATGGTGATTGCGGTGAGCATCAAGGCTCTCAAAAGTTGTATGCAGAATTGCTAAGGTTGGGGTGCTACTGGTCGACTATGGAATCTGACGCGATCTCTCATGTACGACGCTGTCAACCCTGCCAGAGACACGCTGACAGAATGCACACACCGGTGTCTGACGTCCGCATGATTTTGGCCCCTTGGCCATTTCACTCTTGGGCTCTCGACCTCATAGGCCCCATCCACCAAACATCACGGGGTCACACTTGGATTATGGTCCCAACGGAACGTTTCAAAAAATGGGTCGAAGCCATACCTCTACGATGAACCACGATAGGCATCATTGCCAACTACTTGCGCGATCACATCGTTGTCGCTTTGGTATCCCCCGGTGTATCATATCTGACAACGGCACGCCATTCATCAACAGGGACGTCCGAGCTTTCATGGAAGGATACAACATCAACCACGCTACATCCACCCCTTACTACCCACAAGGGAATGGTCAAGCTGAAGCTTCTAACAAGACTCTACTATGGGTACTGTCACGAATGGCCCATTATGCTAGTGGTTCATGGTCCGAAAAGCTAAGCCTTGCACTTTGGGCTTATCGAACCTCCAAGCACACAGCAACAAAGGCCACACCCTTTTCCCTTGTCTACGGGGATGAGTGTGTGGTACCAGCTGAGATTGTGGTTGCGTCAACCAGACTCTCCCTAAGTAGTGGGCTTAGGGAGGAAGAAACCCAAATGAATGCTCTTGAAGGACTTGATGAAAGGAGAGCCAATGCCTTGCGCTGTATGAAGAAGTACCACGAATAACTCACTAACGCATATGGAAAGACTGTGAAGCAACGGACATTCGTCGAGGGCGACCTAGTTCTCCAAGCCGCCAAACATATGCGTGCCAACATGTCAGCCCCCAAGTACACACCGAATTGGGAAGGACCACTTCAAGTGCATGAAGCCAGAGACAACGGCTCCTACCTCTTGCTCAACACCGAAGATGGACAAATCACGGCACCAATCAACGGCCGCTATTTGAAGAAGTATTACACATGACCAGCTGTAGATTGTTCCCCCATCCCTACCCGCCCAAAGCTTAGAACATCCCCACACATAGCATTTTTTGTATATGCACACCTATTTCTAACTTGTAACTTTTGCTGATTATTACAAGTTCTTACTTTACTCATGTAATGTCATTTTGGCCTAAATACTATCAATGCAAAGATCATTTACTCGCCTCAACTACTGTATGTAATGCACTCTTTCATTTACACACCGTTCACTAAATTGCTTGCTATGGGCGGGGAAGGGGGAACCACAAATAGAAGACACCACATGCAAGACATACAAGCACATCAACAGCTAAGCATCATCTCACAACAAACGTAGGTACAAAATAACCACATGACTAGAATATCCATATCAACCAAATGAGTACAAGCCAATGGTTCGGGGGGGGGAGGGGGCACTACTGACCCCATGTCTACTAAAACAAGAAAAGTGCAAAGTACAAAAGATCTAATGTAAAGGGGCAAGCAAGGCACAAAAAGGATCGGAAGTGTATGCCTCCAACGTCTGCCGCTGCGCTTGAAGATCTGACCATCTACTTTCCCACTCAGTTCGCTGAACCTCTGTCTCAGTCAGCCGTCTCTCTGCTTCTGCAAGCTGGAAGCGCAACCCCTCCACCCCCTCGGTCACTGCAGCCATCTCGGTATCAAGCACGCATCTCTGACCCTGCAACGGGCACTACAAGAAAAGCTACTTTTAACGACGGAGTTTTTTGTTGCTAAAAGTAAAGAATCCGTTGGTAAAGACTTTTAGCGACGGACCGTTGGTGAAAACCCCGTTACTAAAAGATTAACGACGGAATTTGATGATCCGTCGGCAAAAGTCCACTTTTTAGCGACGGGAATTAATTACTTTTAGCGACGGAATTTCTGTTGCAAAAAGTAATTTCCATAATTTTTATTTTTTTTGGGATGCACTTCTTGCTATTTGGTTGTGGGAAAAATTACAACATTCCAACCCCTTTCTACCATACAGTGCATGCTCCACGAAACTACCAGAGGAAAAAAAATCACAACATCAACACCATGATGGCATAACCCCAACTAATGGTACCAAAGATCTGATACCCAATAAACAGTCTAAATTACAAACAATACGTGAACTGGGTTTAGTTTCCACACTAACTAATGACAAAATCATAATAATGATGCTACCATCAGATCATAACATACTTGGGATTTAGAAGTAAGTTTGTCATTTAACACTAACTTGAAATTAGAAAGAAAAGGTCATGTGCAATTATATTCCCGTAGGATAATCTCATTATCATTTCTAATGCATGAATAAAAACTGCATGATGCTAACCATAATTATTGTTTCATTATAAGACTGTGATTATCATGATAAATGCTTAGATTTTCATTTTTCTTTTAAACTAGAAACACTCACATGCGTTTTGACTAGGATTGAGCTCAATTGCTTAGTCAAACTCTACTAAAGATCCACGAAACTTCACCCTACACAAGCACGAAGCATGAAAAAAAGGTCTGGTCAAATAACAGGAACACAAACCCTTTTTTGTTATTAATAAATTGAGCAAAAGCTATAAATTGTGAATTTCGAATCAGAGCATGTTGCTTCAATGAACTCCATATCATTTTTTCACCCAATTTCTCAAAGAATGGAGCGACTCATCCAACTTCTTGATGAATCAAAGTTTAGCAAATCAACATTCTCACCCTACCAAATGGTAGGATCTTTTAAAATATTTGTAAAACTGGCAAATTTTGGACAATTTCCATTTGCGGCAATCACACTGCTACCACATCATCTTCCAAACCAAAAAAAACCAAACCACCTCTTATACTAGATAAAGCATCACAACTCCAATCCAAAGTTACAACGCAGTCAATACTTGGCCAGCACACGCTATTAAATTAGATCATCGGACCTTTTGAATCAGAGGAAAAATGTGTAGATAGAACAACATAGACATCGTGCATGTGTGCGTGAGAGAAAGATAATGAACCTGAAATGGCAGATCAGCCGGAACGGCAGCTGCGCAGCGAGTGCAACGGTTGGGCTGCAACAGCAACAAGGTGGGTGGCGTTGGAGCAGCCAGGGAAGAGGAGAAGCGGTAGAGTGGGTGGCGGCCGACGGTCGGCTACGTGAGAGAGAGAGAGAGAGAAAGAGAGAGAGAGAGGAGGCAGGGGGTAGGGAGATTGGAATAGCGGCGGGAGGAAATGAGATGAAAGAAAAGTTAGGGTTTCCTTAAATTTAAAGAAAAAAATATTTTCCGAAATAAAAAATTCAAAAAAGAAGGCAAAATACTAAACATACATTTAGCGACGGATTTTCTGTCGACAATAACCCGTCGGTAAAAGTCCGTCGCTAAAGACCTTTACCGACAGAATATTCCGTCGATAAAGGTCTTTAGCAATGGACTTTTACCTACGGATTTTCCGTCGGTAAAAGTGACTTTTAGCGACGGATTTTGTTCCATAGCTAAAAGTCCATCGGAAAAGGTTATTTTTCTTGTAGTGGCGACCTCCAGAACACTGATGAGAGCCAACTATGCCGCTGCCTCAGCACTCTGGCCTCTCGATCTGATATAGTCCCCCAGCCAGTCCAACTGGAAGTCGAGAGCAATAAACGATACAAGCTCTGAAAGATCTTGTGATATAACAGCTAGAATCCAACCCGAAACCGACACCACACAAAGGGTAGCAAACCAATCCACGAGGGCTGTGTACATCGCCCTCGAGAATATAGCACCACGGACGAGGGCGGAATCAACAAATGTCTTCGGGTGCCTCGCCCTGACCATTTCCAAGGCCACCAGGTCGGCTAGCCTTGCGCCCTTTCCCCCCTACGCCCTACTCCATTCCCCCTTCCCCTAACCTCCACCCCTTTCCTCCCCTCCCCACATAGGCCTTGGCCCCTTGGTGTGCCTCGGCCGGGGCCGAGGTTCCTCCTAGCAACCTACCTCCTCTTCCCTCATAGCTCTTACCTTGATGCATCCTTCTTGCTTCTTGGGTGGTCCTCAACCTCATGGGTCTTCAAGTCCCAACTCTTTCTTCCTCTTCTTCTTTTTCTCCTCTCCTCTCCTTTCTTTCTTTCTTTCCTATATTATCTCTTGTTTTGGCTAAGTCTCTCTCTCTCTCTCTCCCAAGTCTTGAAAGTTCAAGACTACACCTAACTTTCCCCCCAAAAACTTCCCCCCCCCCCCCCATTTTTTTCATTCAAAATTCAATCTCAAACTTTCCCTCCAAAAACTCCCAACAACTCTTTTTTTCAAACCGCTTTCCATTTTTGCGCTAGCTTAAGTCTTTTTGCGCTAGCTTAAGTCTTTTTGCGCTACCTTCATTGGGAATAACGTTACAACTTTTACGTAATTAATTTTACCGCTAATAAAAAAAAATTTGCGCAAACCCATTTCAGGATAAATTTTATTTTTTTTGGGCTACCTCTTTTTTCCACGCCAACGCTAACGGATACACATACTCCATTTTCTGTCGCTCCGCTTTTTCTCGCTCGATATCGCTATTACGTTTTTCGCGCTAACTTTTTTTTGCAAAAAAAAAACACAAATTTTGACGAACATTCCCATCAACCAAGTCATTCGTTCCTGTAACGCCCGTTCCTCAAAATTCGACCCCAACACAATATTTTTGGGATTGGACGTTTATGCGTGCGACGCCTGCTCGGGTTGCCCCTCCGCGCACACCACACGTAGGGGGCTTATGTTTCCAACCTATTCTAGTCTCACGCAATGGCCTGCTAGGGGTCCCACTTTGCGCAAACTCGTCCGCGTAGTCAACGGTCAACTTTCCAATGCATCAAACCGGTTGACGCGCTCATGCTCGAGTTACGTGCATTTTTCGCTTCGCCTGCCTTGTGCGTGACTTAGGCACTAATTATTTCACGTTAGCGTGACTCTCGAGAGCTCGATCGTCACGCCTAGACCACCCGAACCTCTTCTCACCAAAAACATCGGCCTAACCGGAGAGACGGGGCCAAGGGGCAAGGGCCTTGGCCAAGGCCATGGGGTCGGCCTCGGCCTCCCCCACGGCCATGGGGTCGGCCTCAGCTTCCATGG
The DNA here is from genome assembly GCA_033070095.1 of Escallonia herrerae. Taxonomy (NCBI): domain Eukaryota; kingdom Viridiplantae; phylum Streptophyta; class Magnoliopsida; order Escalloniales; family Escalloniaceae; genus Escallonia; species Escallonia herrerae. The sequence goes on along the minus strand of JAVXUP010001745.1, from coordinate 113,906 downwards.
GGGGTCAGCCTCAGCCTCCATGGGGGGTTGGCCTTGGCCTTCCTCCCCTGATTGTTCACTTTTCGCTCAAAGTCCTTTTCGAGCTTTGTTCGCTTCGTACACTTGATATGTGACTTTGGCACCTTGTTTGTCATGTGTGTACGATTCATGTCGACACGCTCCTAGTAATGCAACTTCCAGATTCATCATTGCCTATCAAAACACCAACTGTCGGCGCAACTGAAGTTCACCAAAAGGAGGAAGGTGGCCTTGGCCCCCTCCCGGAGGAGTGGCCTTGGCCTCGACCACCCCAGGGGGTCGACCTTACCCTCCCAAGGGGGTCAGCCTCGCCCTCCCCAGGGGGTTGGCCTTCGCCTTCCCCCAAAATCCCTGACTTTGCCCCTTTTTACGGGCACTGTTTCGAGCCATGTTTTGTGCTTCCACCAAGCCCACCAAGGTGCACACACAAACCTCGTGACTTTCGTCATCCGATGTCCGCGAGCGTGCATCGCTCTCGTGACGTTCGTCACTCAAAGTCGTGCGCTACCGTCGAATGACCCGTCGCCGACGAACCTCGTATCATCATTCTCAACTTTGTCATTACTACATATTGCATTCTTATTTATGTATAACAGGCACACTCAACTCACGTCCCATCTCCGGGACACCCGACGGGTGCCCATGCCTTTCTCCGCGACGTTCGTCACTGCGCCTGTGCGCCATTGTCATGATATGTGCCCCCGGCACCAAGTATTGCTCTGTGACGTTCGTCATTGCACCTGTGCACCATTGTCATGATATGTGCCCCTGGCACCAAGTATTGCTCCGCAACGTTCGTTGCCGCGCCTGTGCGCCCCCTTTCATAATATGTGCCCCCGACACCAAGTATTGCTCCGCAACGTTCGTCACTATGCCCGTGCGCCATTCTCATGATGCGTGCCCTTAGCACCACGTATTGTCTCTGTGATGTTCGTCGCTGCTCCCGTGCGCCACTTCCACAACATGTGCCCACGGCACCAAGTATTGTCTCGTGCTGTAGGCACCTCACCCATGCGCCACAATCATGTTACATGCTTCCAGGGGGCTCCGTTCGTAGTGCTCCGGCATGAGGACCCCTCGCAGTGGGATGGACTTGTTACCACAAAGTCATCGCCGCCACGAGATAGGCTCATTACCACAAAGCCATCACCGTCATAATCACGGGGGGCTCCGTTTGTAGTGCTCTGGCACGAGGACCCGTCGCAGCGGTATGGACTCGTTACCACAAAGTCATTGCCGCCACAGGATGGGCTCGTTACCACAAAGCCATCACCGTCACAATCACGGGGGGCTCCGTTTGTAATGCTCTGGCATGAGGACCCCTCGCAGTAGGATGGACTCGTTACCACAAAGTTATCGCAGCTACGGGATAGGCTCGTTACCACAAAGCCATCGCCATCACAATCACGGGGGGCTCCATTCGTAGTGCTCTGGCACGAGGTCCCTCGCAGCGGGATGGACTCGTTACCACAAAGTCATCGCCCCACGAGATGGGCTCGTTACCACAAAGCCATCACCATCACAATCACGGGGGGCTCCGTTCGTAGTGCTCTGACACGAGACCCCTCGCAGCAGGATTGACTCACAACCTTATAGTCATCGCCGCCACGGATGGGCTCACAACCTTAAAGGCATCGCCGTCACAATCACGGGGGGCTCCGGCACGAGGACCCCCCACAGCGGGATGGACTCACAACCTTATAGTCATCACCGCCAAAGGATAGGCTCACAACCTTGAAGCCATTTCCGTCACAATCACCCAGGGCTCCGGCACGAGTAGCCCGCGTAGCAGGATGGAGTTACAACCTTATAGTCATCGCCGCCAGGGGATGGGCTCAAAACCTTGAAGCCATCACCGTCACAATCACGGGGGGTTCTGGCACGAGGATCCCTCACAGCGGGATGGACTCACAACCTTATAGTCATCGCCGCCATGGGATGGGCTCACAACCTTCAAGCCTTCGCTGTCACAGTCACGTGGGCTCCGACATGAGGACCCCTCGCCACAGACTCTAAGCACTGAGCTGCGAGCATGTCCACTCATGTTACCATTGATCATCGACACCACTAGGGCAATGACCCCCGGGTCACTCCGGGATGGGAGCAGGTCCTCGGAGGCCATCACGCCTAGTCCGCCTGGCAGTTGGCTACAGGGGCAACCCTCACCACTGTCAGGTTCTCTACACGTCTCTTGATGCATCTTGTGGGATTCAGTAAGGGCTTGGACCGGTGGCTGGGGCAACGGGCTTACTCTGATCATGCTAGTACGGTGTGGTCAATCTTCTCAGACTGGTATAGCGACGCTATATGGGGCGAGGCAGTGCAAATTTGGGAACCGACAGTCCAATAGAGAACCGGTATTTTGGGATCCCCTAGTGACGTGTGACTCCAAGGGGACGACATGTGGCATTTTATGACTTAAGCATACTATTTACTATAAATAGTGGACTTTTGGACTCATTCTGGACAGAATTCTCTCATTTGACAAAAACCACTTTCTCACTCTAGAACTTGAGAGCTCTGGGATTCTAGAGAGAGAAATACATTTCTCTTGTGATTTTGGACATAACATCAACCGTGACATTGGACCTCAACTTGGACCGTAACTTGGACCTCAGCTTGGATCATCGACTGCTAGCCCTGTTCGCCTTAGCCTCGTCTCAGTAGCACTGCCATTCCTCACGACCTATCTGGGAAGCCTTACTCTCTGCCCTTACTCCGTCCTTACTGTCTCTCACTGTATACATCTGACAGCTGACATGGACTGCGTTCCTTGTGGCACCTCCACGTAGTACGAACCCACATTCTTTGGCATCAGCAAGTTTGAGGGTTAAATTAAGGATGAAATGATTTGAATTTTGTCTTTGAGATAGTAGTAATATGTTTACAAAAAACAAGCCAGACATTAGTTAATGCAGCAAGGACTCCAAGGGCAGGAGGGAGAGGGTGCCAATCTACGCGGGGCTAGTGCGAGCCTTGAGAGGATCAAACAGGGGCAATTGAGAGTCTTCGCCATCAATGGACCACTCTCTGCTTTCAATTACACTAAAAGGTTAATTAATTCTATTTTTCGCGCTATAATAAGTGATTAAATTATCAAGAAAATATGTTGTAGCACCCGCTTAGAAAAAATCATTGCCAAATGGTAATGACAAACAACAAACTGTAGTATGCGTGCAAAATTTTTAATTAAGTCGATGTTATCGTGCTATAATAGGTAATTAAAACTTTGAAAAATTGGTTGTGGCACGCACTTATCAAAAACCATGCCCAAATGTTAATGACAAGCTACAAAGTGTCACGGACGCAAAAAGGTTAATTAGATTCGTGTTTTCGCTCTATAATACATAATTAAGACTTTAAAAACAGGTTCTGACGCACGCTTGGCAAAAATCATGGCCAAATGCTAATCGCAAAAGGGTCGCTGTAGGTGACACGGTGCTGTACTCGGTTGAGTGCAGCCGTAATGAAAATTGTAGAAGGTTTCTATTTGCTTATTAGAGGATGCATGTCAAAACGAAATTAGGCGGCCTTCGAGGTCCACGTACCAAACTGTTGACAGCCAGTACCTTCAGTACATTTCCGTGCCTAACAAGCCGTGCTAGAGGTTGTGCACTGAAAATACAAGTAACAGTGCAGAGAAGACGCTTCACATGTCAATTGTCGTGGAGAACTAGGGATAAGCTTGTTAGGTAACCTATTTTTGTGATGTTGTATTCCATTTCAGTGGTGTCGAGGGTCCTACCATGTTACCAAATTCAGGACTTTCTAGCTAGGACGTGATGCCCCAATTCAACTTGTTCAAGAAAATAGCGGACTCTCTTAATCTCGGGGGATATTTTTGTTACGTCTTGGAATAAACTTCTCAAACTATGTAGTTCAGTGGCAAGATTGTTTGTACTTTTTTAATGGTAACCCTACCATTACTTGTTGCCACTCGCTTCGTTTGTCATCATTATCGCAAATGCTATTAAAGTTTTTTTAACGAATATTATGTCTCACTAAAGAACAGCATCGATGCCAAGACTTGAGCGAGAAAGTCATCCCATAACGTGTGACTCACAATAATTGTTAGATAAGCTCTACTCTTTTTCAAGGAAAAAGGAAAAAAATAGGTGTAAGTTGCTTGTTTTCTCGTAATCATCATATATAACTCCAACTCATAACCTTTTTTAAAAAATTTAAAGGAAAGTTAAGGCCTGATTTTTTAAACATTTTCCTTTCTCATTTTTGTAGTTATGGACAAAAAGTTTTTTTTTTTTGTGTTGTGTATTTTTACTATTTTTCTTTTCTATTTTGTAAAAATCTGACTCAAACAGTGAGAAAATATGAACGCACGTTTTTCAGACCATTTTCTATCCAATGAGGAAAAAGATTTTAGCCGGGCCAATATTAACCTTTTTCCCCCTCAATTTCACATCACCATTAAAACTAGAGGGTCAAATGGGCCGACCTTGGGCCGCCCAACCCAAGCCCATAGGGCCTCCAGCAAAACGGGCCGGGTCGGGCCAGAATGGGGGAAATCTGGGCCCAGTCCAAGCCCAGGTCCTAGGCCCAACATCTAGGGATGGGCTTGGGTCGGGCCCGGGCTCAATTTTTTTTTTGTATTTTCTTGTTATTCAAAGTAAAAGCTTTAATTACAGTAATTTGTGTTCATAGGCCCTCCTCCTTTTATCCGGGTTTGGGACTGGCTGCTTGTAAACAAACAGGCGAAGTTACCTATTTTTTTATATATACGAAAAAATATCTATCTTGCTTGTAAAAATTTATTATATATATATATATATATGAAAAAAAACTATATTTTGTGAAAAATTTTATTCTTAAAACTTAAGAGAAGGAAAATAAAAAGAAATTACCTAATCATCCGAAAGTACTTCATATCCGAGTCACTGCTCTTCCTATCATCAATCGGTTTATCTTGCTCGCGGTATTTCGCATCAAGATAATCCTTCCAACATACACATAGCTCGAGCGACTCGGGGTTAAGACGACTCCTCCTGTCATCCAAAACCCTCCCGCTCGCTGAAAATGCCGACTCTGAAGCAACCGTGGAGGCTTGCACTGGCAGTACATCCCGTGCAATTTGGGATAAAGTTTTATACATGTTTTGATTTTGTTTCCAAAAATTTAACAAATTAAAATTAACCTGTTCTTGCATTGATAAATCAGAATAATGATCAGTATTTGAATATACACCAATCTCATTAAAAGAGAAAAAGTAGACGAACCTGCCGAATTAGAAGTACCTTCACCTGGTAGTTGTCTTGCTACTAGATGTTCAAAGCCCTTAAGGTATGGCGCATAATACCTCTCAGCAGTCGATGATGAAGCTCGCCCGCGCACGTCAGCAGAATTACGATAGAGGTTGAACAATCCTCAAATGTCTTGCTCACTTTCGCTGTGAGTGCGGTTGTGTCCTCTAGTGGGTAGCACATTAATTTCGATATCTCTTGTATCGAGACGTTCACGCCATGCAACTTTAACCTAGGATCTAAACAAGTAGCCACAGTAAAAATAACAGGCAGTTCACTCCAATATTTATTAAACTTTTTATCCATCACTTTTACTATTTCCTTAAAGGGTCCTATATATCTCCATTTTGTTAACATTGTAGCCATCTTGAGAATTTCTATTACAGCGAGAGGAGAGGTGGGATAGTACGTACCAGACAATAAATTGGTAGACGTGTAAAATACCTCCAAAAATTCAGCTAGGTATGTGGCCATCTGCCATTCCTCTTGAGTTGGCAAGCCGGCTGGGAACAAGGTTAGTAGAAAATGCGTATAGACTTCTCTGTATGCCAGAATGTGTAAAAGCATATGGTATGTAGAGTTCCACCTGTGGACCACATCTGTAACTGCTCTCCTGCGAGGCATATTATATTCAACACACAACGTTTTAAATTGTTGTGTTCTCGGACTCGAACTATTAACATACGCTGTCATACCCCTCATTTTGACAAGAATATCTCCTGCAGCAGCTAAACCATCTTGAACAATTAAATTAATTATATGACAAACACAACGAACATGAAATAATTTACCAGAAAGTACAGGTTTGAGGCTCTCCTCTAAAGCATCAACAGCAGCTGTATTGTTAGAAGCATTATCAAAACTAATACTCATAATCTTATCCTTTAATTTAAATGTGGTACATGCTTTTAATATAATACTAGCAATGTTCATTCCATCATGCGGAAAAGGAAAGTGCTCGAAAGCGATGATTCTCTTGTGCATAATCCAATCTGCATCAATCCAATGGGCCGTCACACAAGTATAACTAACAAAAGTAAACTGAGATTGCCAAATATCAGAAGTAAGACTAACTTTACCGTCAAATTTATCGAAATAATCGATCAGGCGTGCTTTAGCAGCATTATACTGTCGGAGTGCATCGGATCTAGTTGTGTTTCTATGAACCTTTTTGTACAAAGGTTGAACGTATGTGTTCATATATCTAGAGTGCTTAGCATTATCGGCAAAAGAAAAGGCTTGTTCATCGTGAATAACAAATTCAGCGAGACCGTCTCTTTGCTCTCGCTGATTATAAACAAATAACTTACCGTCAAAAGATAACTGCGTTTGGGTAGGTTCGACGTGGCCTTGTCGAGGTGCACACTGAGGGTAATGCCTGTTAAGATGTCCATTACCACTACCAGACGAAAATAATTTAGCACAGTACTTACATCGAGCTTTCTTTTTTTCTTTTTTTCCTTTTGGACTTCTGGCTCATTACCGGAGGCATTGCTCGGCCCTTCTTCATCATGACCAGGCATAGGGTTAAGATTATGCCACGGAGTAGTAGCTTCGCCAACCGAGCTGCGTCCTTGACTATAATGCGGGGGGTCTTGATCAGGCGTGTATTCAAGATCTGGAATGTTTTGATTGAACTCCCAATTGGCTTGGGTATCTATCATACAGCCTGTACTCATTCGTCCAGGAACGAATGGTTGTGGTGGTGCTTGGATTGGTGTTTGTGATGGCCGTGGTGCTGGTGGTGGTGTTTGTGATGATGATGATGTTTTTCGTGATGATGATCCACGCTTCAGTTTCTTCAGTAATCCAGCCATATTTGACGCTAAACTTTTTTACTAGATTGGAAAATAAAATTAGTAAGAGTAACTAAATACACAAGTATAAGAGCAGTAATTAGTAATTAGAAATAACAATTAAAAGAATTAAAGAGTAACAAATGAATCACTGAGGGTAATTCAAAATTGGAGAGAGTTAGTAATTAAAAAGAATTTAGTAATAGTAATTGATAAATATAAAAATTCACTAATTACTAATTACTAGACAAAAGAATTAGAGAGTAACAAATTAATAAGAGGAGTGGTTAGTTATTAGAATTTAGCAAGAGTAATAATTAGTAAACAAGAGTAATAATTAGTAAACAAGAGTAATAATTAGCAAGAGTACTAATTAGTAAATAAGAGTAGTAATTAACAAGGAGGAGTAATTAGCACGAGTAACAAAGCTTGTAGAAATGTAGAATGTTTATATAAGAGAGTAAGAAGATTGGTGTGAAAAATTAGAGAGAAATGGTGTGAATTTATAGATTTTTGAAACTTCACAAAAGACCAAAATACCCCTAAAAACTATCCGTTTATAGTTGTTGGGGAGGGTAAGAGTGTAAAAACCTTAAAAGAGTTGAAAAAATTAAGTTGGACCAAAATACCCCCCAAACTAGCCGTTATTTTGCTGTTGGGGGGGTAAAAGTAGAATTTAGGAGAAAAAAGGGAAATAAAACCGTTGGGGGGAAAGGGGGGGAAAAGATGATTTTGAAAAGGGTGGAACCTGGCCAGATCCGGGCCGAGCCAAACTCGGGCCAATTCGGAGCTGTGGTTTGGGCCGAACCAAACCTGGGCTTTTTCGGGCCGAGCTTGGCTTGGCCTGAGCTTTTTTTTGGGAATTTCTGGCCTGGTCCAAGCCCAGGCCCTAAGCCCTAAAATAGCGGGCCGTCACTGTTCATACACGAGGCCGGGCCAAAAAGGGGCCTGGTCGGGCCAGCCCGCTGGCCGCCGGCCCTTTTCACAACTCTAATTAAAACACACTCTCACTCATCTCCTCTCGCTCTTCCTTTCTTAGATTAAAACACACCTTCACACAAGATCCTGACACATCAACAAGCTTTGGTACTTAGGAAGGGAAAGGGTAGCATGGTAAATGTTTGTGTGAATAGGTAGGATAATATCCAGGAAAATAGATAAAAGTCTTTGGTCAAAAAAAGTGAATGAAAATAAAAATAGTATTAGTACACAAAATCATAGAAAAGGTAGCTAGAAAAAAGCTGAAAAGAACATTAAAAGTACACAAACATCTATCCTAACTAAGGATAAAAGTAAATAAAAAGGAAAAAAAAAGAAGAAGAAGAAGAAACAAGAATACAAAAACAAAAAATGATAAAGCAACATGCTACTAATTCTGGACCAATTGCGTGATTAATCAGTCATATAGAGTGTGCCCTAGTTTTTGTTGTGTCAATTGTACCTTAATTTTCTGTGACCAGTCAGACATTGCTTGGTACTCTCTAATTTATTGAACACAATGGATTTCCTTTTTCTAAAACAATTAGTGATGGACCGTTCCCGTCCTTTTGCCTTCTATATATTACAGGACAACCAAGGAAGAGACAGAAGACCAACATGGAGTTTGCTTTCCCTTTTGGAGCTGAATTGCAGTCAAACAAAGAATCGTGGGTGATGTTTCAAACGTAGCAGCCTCAAATAAAAGGTCAGCATGTTCTCACTTCTCATATGGTATATGCTTTCTTAAGTTCACGTTTAACATTTTGCTGATGCGTTTCCATTTATTTGGTTGAACGGCGAAGTGGCAATTGTCACCGGCGGCGCAAGTGGAATCGGAGAAAGCACCGTTCACCTTTTCGCCGAAAATGGTGCCAAGGTTGTCATTGCTGACATTCAAGACGAACTGGGCCGAAAAATCTCGGACAAACTCGGCAAAAACGTGTGCTACGTACACTGCGATGTCTCCAATGAAGACGACGTGATCCGTCTCATCGACAAAGCGGTGTCAAAGTACGGACATCTAGACATAATGTACAACAACGCGCATAGTAGACAGCCCTATTGCCAACATCTTGCACACCAACAAATCCGATCTTGAACGCGTCCTTGGCGTTAACTTGGTTGGTTCGTTGTTCCAAACACGCCGCCAGGGTGATGGTCCCGCGGCGCCAGGGGTGTATACCATTCACTGCAAGTGCTTGTGCATCAATTGCAGGAGTTGCTAGTCATCCATTTACTGTGTCCAAGCATGGAATTGTGGGGCTTACAAAGAACCTAGCAGCCGAGTTGGGACAGTATGGGATAAGAGTTAACTGCGTTTCGCCCACGGGAATGGTCAGCGGGTCCAATTTTGGGTTGCCTGCCGAGGTAGTGGAAGCGAGTTCGCATGCAACTGCAAATCTGAAGGGGAAGATTCTGTGGGTTAAGGATGTGGCGATGGCCGCGCTCTACTTGGCGAGTGATGAAGCGAGTTATGTGAGTGGACTCAACCTGGTGGTTGATGGGGGGTACAGTGTTGTGAATCCTACCATTATGAAGGCTGCTGGCTTAATTCCGTAACTGGGCTGATGGTGAGGGGTTGGGGGAATTGTTAGATGTATTTCTTAAGAGTTGCAGTTTGTGTTAATTAAGACTTGTTCCTCCACTTTATGATAGAAAACTTTCTTTTGGTTGTTATATCTAAATTAAAGCGAAACACTAAAAGTCAATCATTTCATAAAGACATTTTAGAAACGAACTCTACCACCGTTATATTCAGGTGCTTCAATAATTGCGTATGGCTGCACTGGCAAATCACTGGGCAAGTGCGGTCGAAATTGGGTACATTATCATCAACCTAATAACATAGGATAGTCAAAAGTTCGATCCAAACATGGTTAGTGATATAGCTGAAAATATCCACCCAACCAGATATCGACACGTGGCAAGGTTGACTCGGGTCAACCTTATCTTGGATTTCAAGGTTATCGTGTCGGCAGAGTTCATATTCTATAAGGATCCTAACGTAATCCCAAATAATCGGGGCTAAGGATTATCTGCATAGACATGTAAATCAACCAGGACTCTTCAGTTGATGCCTATGTAAAGGGGACTACCCTCAGGTACGCAGACAAGTTCACACACAAGCACCCAGTGCATTTTTACGCTATTCAGAGCTCTACCCTAGTAGCGACGTTCTGACTTTAGCATCGGAGCCGCCTCTACCGGAACATCCCCGGTGGTCACTCCGTGTTCTATTTTGCAGGTCCATTTCCTAGCCGTGGATCCCGATCAATATTCTAGCAGCAACATTTTGGCGCCATCCGTGGGACCGACAGGGAACATGGCAAGGAAATCATCTTCAGACGCTCCTGCAGCCAGTCGCTCCATCCAAAATCGGCGAGCAAGATCAAGTTGCTCCCGCCGAAGAGGGCGTCAACCAACACCATCCCAACACCATTCCAGTAACGAACGGATTAATGTGACCTCAGTCACCCCGAATACGACTGACAGCTCCTAGGGAAATTGTTCCCCGACCCCTCTTTAAAAAGAGGGGACTTGCGCCATCGCCTGACCCGAATCTGTTTAACACTCCGAACGCAGATCTGACCAAAGAAGCCCACGAACTTAGGGGCGTTGTCACTACCTTACAGAAAAAGCTTGAAGAGGTAGCCCCGACGGTTTCAACTAATCAGACACGCCTAGATCCCAGCGACCTTCGTCTTAGACTAACCTCAAGGTCGGACTATAGTCGAAGGCATGAATTAGAGACTGATCCTAGCTATCAGCCAGAACAAGAAACCGGGAAACATGTCACCAGAAGTGGTTCATGCTTCCGACGCGAGACGTCAATGGAGGACAGCACGAATTCACCCCCTGTCATGGGTGGAGAAATCCGAGATCGACGCGGCGCGGACCAAAGGCACTGTCCCCAAGGACGAGCTCACGCCTTCAAACGAAAAGTGCGTCCCCAAGGGCAAAATTCTCACAAGACCACCTCTGTGCCCCGCCCGGAGGAATTCACTCCCCCAAGGGAAGACTCTGGATACCCCATGTCCAAAGCAATTGAGAAAGCAAAACTCCTTCCGAATTTTCGGATGCCGGAATGTGATTTGTATGATGGGAATGGGGACCCCGGAGAGCACGTCTACCAATTTCAGATGAACATGCTACTCCTCCAAGTCTCTGACGCTGTCATGTGCCGGGCCTTTCCAACCACCTTGAGGAAGGCTGCGCATGCGTGGTTCAAGTCCCTGCAGCCAAGGTCCATTCACTCATTTTCTCAACTCTCTGATATTTTCCAGAAGCATTTTGTGAGTAGCCGCACTAGAAGGAAAAACTCCGCGAGCCTTCTCAACGTGGTGCAGGAAAAGAATGAATGTCTGTCACATTATTCAGGGAGGTTCAATGCAGCGACGTTAGAGATCGACAATTTGGATGAGTCGGTAAAATACACGGCCTTTCTGCGCGGCCTCCGACCTACATCCAAATTTGCATTCGCGGTCAACAAAAGTCCCCCTGGCAGCATGAGCGCACTATTAGATAAGGCCAACAAGTATATCCAAGCCGAAGAATACTTGGAAATGCACAAGGGGCATCGAAACGGCAATGAGCAAGAGCAGGGGAGACGTTCCCGTGAGGACAGTCTTGGAGGCATAAGGAATTTCAAACGCTCAAAGCGCGACGAACGGCGTCCCAGAGAGCCACTTGACATGAAGAACTTGACGCCTTTGAACACCCGACCATCACAGATTCTGCACGAGATAAAAGATAATGAAATTCTAGATCGACCAGACAGAATGAGATCAGCCCCAGGCAAGAGGGACAGAAGTCTGTGGTGCCAATTCCACAACGATCATGGCCATACAACCAACAATTGCGAATTGCTTAAGCGTGAAATTGAGGCCCTCATCAGGCGTGGACACTTGAAGAAGTACGTCACACGCAGAGATGATAGAAGAGAAGCAACTCCGGTTGTAGAAGGAAGAGAAGAGAGGCAAGAGAATGCGGGCACCATCAACACAATCTCTGGGGGCATTGCAGCTGGAGGTTCTTCTAGACGGGGTTGCAAGGCCTATACAAGGGAAGTATGCATCACAAGCCAGTCCCTAAGTAAGAAACAGAAGACGACATTGGTGCCCACAATTTCCTTTTCAGAGGATGAGATAGGGGATATAAAAACACCCCATGATGACCCGCTGGTTGTCACACTCCGAGTGGGTAATTTTGATGTCAAAAGGATTTTAGTTGATAATGGGAGTTCAGCCGAGGTACTTTTTTATGAAGCCTTCCAGAAGATGAACATCCCATCTGATCGGTTGCGCAAGATGGATACACCCCTCTACGGCTTCTCAAATCACCCTGTTGCAGTTGAAGGGATCATTGCGTTACCAGTCGCCATTGGCACCCCTCCGACTCAAGCTAAGTTGATGCTAGATTTTGTGGTTGTTCGTGTTCCTTCAGGTGGCAATGCCATACTGGGGAGAACAGCCTTGAACCAGTTAAATGCAGTGGTGTCCACGTATCATCTGAAGATGAAGTTCCCTACAAAACATGGAGTAGGGGAAGTCAAAGGCGACCAGATAGTGGCCCGACAATGCTACATGGCATCTTGTCGAAATAAAGAAGCCTTTATCATCGAGGACCTCCGAGATGGCCTAAAAGAGAACCTTTGACGCTACTATCAGTAGCACCTTGCCCCAAAGAAATATGCTCTTTTTTTTAGGGCGAGAGGCTTAGACTTTGCCCATTCTGAAGTAAGACTTAGGATTCTTTTTCGAATTCTTAGAGTAGTATTCAAGTATTCAGTTGCAAATAACAAGGACGACATTAGTCACCATTGTACTTTCAATGTTTTACCCAAGCAATGGAGTCTTTTTCTGAGCATAACTACGATGATTGCTAACTCTTGCTCAAGCAGTGATCAAGTAAACCTCTTCTTATTGTTTCTAAGTTCTCAAGAACTACTAAATATAGGCCAATCGGAGCAAAGCGCCCGAGCGCGTCGCGCAAATATGTCACCCTAGCAGTTTGCTCGAGCAGGGTGCTCGTCTATGGCTTTTTGCAGATTAACTTGGCTCCCAAGAGCCCAAATGCCTTTCTCATACACTCTTCCCAAGAAGAGGTGTACATAAGGTAGAACTCAAGTCCTATCTAGAACGGTTTAGCTATAGTTCTAACCCGTGAAACGGTAAAGTCCTTGTGGAAATTCGTCACCCCACCATACTTTGCTAATTCAAAGACTAGCCGAGTGGGAGTGCGAGGCTTCTTTGCCAACCCTTAGCTGACGATAAGGGTTCGCGCTAAAGTAAAACACAATGCAAGATGTGATGGGCACAAGCTCATAAACGCAGTTGCATAAAACACACCCCCCCAGGGGGCAGTGAAAATATCACCCAAGGTGATAGGGTAAGACACAAGTCTCACCTAACACGGTCTAGCTTTAGTTCTAGCCCGAGAAACGGCAAAACCTAGTGGGAGTTCGTCGCCCTACCCTGTTTTGTTAATTCGAAACATGGCCGAGCGTGAGTGCGAGGCTTCTTTGCCAGCCCTTAGCTGACGATAAGGGTTCGCGTCAAAGTAAAACTAAGAAGGTTGCTCAAGCAAAAATATCACCCAAGGTGATAGGGTAAGACACAAGTCTCACCTAAAACGGTCTAGCTTTAGTTCTAGCCCGAGAAACGGCAAAACCAAGTGGGGGATCGTCGTCCCACCCTATTTTGTTAGTTCAAAATACAGCCAAGCGTGAGTGCGAGGCTTCTTTTCCAGCCCTTAGGTGATGACAATGGTTCGCGCTAAAGAAAAACAAAATGCAAGATGTGGATAGCACAAGCGTAAAAACACAATTGCATAAGCACCCTCCCAAGGAGAGGTGAAAAACACACAAGTCAAACCCCTCTAGGGGGCATCAAAATGCTTAGAAAAATGATGGCGATGGGATTCTATATTTTAAATTTTTTGAGAGCTTAAGTCTCTGGTGTCTTCCCGAGCACGATGCCAGTTGAATATGTCACCCGATTAGATCGCCTCATTTGAATTCCCATGTGCCCTCAAGAGCTCGAAGTTTAGCATCTACCCGGGCAGGATGATGGTCGAGCTTGTCACCAGAACAGCATGGCCCTGCAGAGTGTCCGAGCACGATGTCATCCGAGCAGAATTCCTGAGCAGATAATTTTCTAGAAATTTACATCATAAAGGTTCTCAAGAGCTTAAGTTTCTGGCACCCGTTCGAGCAGCTGGTCCGAACGAGTGCTCAAGAACCTTGCTCCCAAGCTCTGTGTCCGAGCAGAGTTCCCGAGCAGAGCATCCGAGCAGGGTGCCCGAGCAGAATGCCCGAGCAGCTCATCCGAATAGATGCTCAAGAACCTTGCTCCCAAGCTCTGTGTCCGAGCAGAGTGCTTGAGCAGAGCATTCGAGCAGAGCGTCCGAGCAGAATGCCCGAGCCAAGCGTCCGAGTAGGGTGCTTAAGCACCTTGCACCAGCATTTGGCATCCTAAAAGGATTCCCGAGCAGCTCATCCGAATAGATGCTCAAGAACCTTGCTCCCAAGCTCAGTGTCCAAGCAGAGTGCCCGAGCAGAGCATCCGAGCAGGGTGCCCGAGCAGAGCGTCCGAGCAGAATGCCCGAGCAGGGTGCTTAAGCACCTTGCACCAGCATTTGGCATCCTAGAAGGATTCCCGAGCAGCTCATCCGAATAGATGCTCAAGAACCTTGCTCCCAAGCTCTGTGTCCGAGCAGAGTGCCCGACCAGAGCATCCGAGCAGAGTGCCCGACCAGAGCGTCCGAGTAGAGTGCCCGAGCAGAGCATCCGAGCAGGGTGCTTAAGCACCAGCACCAGCACTTGGCATCCTAGAAGGATGCCCGAGCAGGCACGTCCGTGCAGAGTTCCCGAGTAGCCTAGGCGAGTTAAGTTTTTTTGGGGCAAGCCAACCATACGTATAGAGCTCCAGGGAGTTTGATTAAGGAAAGCTCTTGCGTGGAAGTCAAAGAGTTTTTCTTGAGTAGAGCTTGCATCCGAACTCTTTTGAAGAAAATATGATTTTCAATGGATAGAGCTCGAGAAAGCACTTGGAATTCAAAAAAAAAAATTCACATCAACGGAGGTCCAAGCAAGATGTTGTGGTCCTTTCAAAATTTGAAATGATAATTTAAATAAGTTTTCTGCTCGGAAATGCCAAAAGTGGTCAATCAGCCCAACGGAAGGCCATGCCTCATGTGTGCGCGTGGTCAGGAGTTCAAGACCTCCCAGCAGCGTCAGAAAACTTCTATTTTTGCAAGGAAACAGGCCACTACATAACTTCAAGTCCAGCAGAGAAATTGGGCCGTTCGCGCAGTACGTCCGCACCGTAAGCCCTGAGTCCGAGCCTGCTTCCCGAGCAGCAAGCCAATGGGCCTTCCCACCTTCAGGCCGAAGCCCGCACAGCATGACCGAACAAAAAAAGAGAGAGAGAAGAATAAAGTGGGCCTTTCAGCCATAAGGCCTTGTCTAAGGGAGGCTGTCCGCACAGGCTTCCCGGGCAGCAAGTCCGAGCCCACTTCCCGAGCAGGCCTCCCGGACAGAATATCCGAGCCCACTTCCCGAGCAGGCCTCCCGGACAGAATATCCGAGCCCACTTTCCGAACAGGCCTCCCTGACAGCAAGTCCGAGCCCACTTCCCGAGCAGGCTTCCTGACCAGAATTTATGGATTTTCCAAGTTCCCAAGTAAGTTTAAATCTATTTGGTGCTCTTAACCAATTACAAGTGACCTACCAGTTCAGTGGTAATTCGTGCGCTTTACACCCTCGCGATCAAGTGTTCGATTCTCTCTAGCCGTGCCTGGAAGCTCCATTATTTTTAGGCTTTGGACTTCAACACAGGTGGGCCTCTCAGTCGCAAGGCCCGCGTCCAAGGAAAGGCCGTCCGCGCAGCATGCCCGCACGGACTTCCCGAACAGCTAGTCCAAGCCCACCTCCCGAACAGCGGATCTGAGCAGGCTTCCCGGACAGCAAGTCCCCGAGCCCACTATCCGAGCAGGCTTCCCGAGAAGCCAGTCCGAGCCTGCTTCCCGAGCAGGCCTTGGTCCAAGCAGAAAATTCAAGGAAAAATTCGAAAACATACAAGAAGAATTTGAATAATTTCAGAATGCTATTTATGCAACAAATAGCCAATTTCAAATAATTGGTTATTTTGGTCTTTGGGCACTTTTTAGTCAGCAAAAAGATCGGAGAAAATATTATATGTGCTTACAAGAGCGAGAAAAGGTCCGTGAAAAATTTGATGCGTGTCTCAAGACACCCGAGATACACTTTCTCAGCAAAGCATTTTGGCTAAAAAAGTGGGGGGCATTATGATATAGCTGAAAATATCCGCCCAACCAGATATCGACACGTGGCAAGGCTGTCTTGGGTCAACCTTATCTTGGATTTCAAGGTTATCGTGTCGGCAGAGTTCATATTCTATAAGGATCCTAACGTAATCCCAATTAATCAGGGTTAAGGATTATCTGCATAGACATGTAAATCAACCAGGACTCTTCAGTTGATGCCTATGTAAAGGGGACTACCCTCAGGTACGCAGACAAGTTCACACACAAGCACCCAGTGCATTTTTACGCTATTCAGAGCTCTACCCTAGTAGCGACGTTCTGACTTTAGCATCGGAGCCGCCTCCACCGGAACATCCCCGGTGGTCACTCCGTGTTCTATTTTGCAGGTCCATTTCCTAGCCGTGGATCCCGATCAATATTCTAGCAGCAACAGTTAGCTACATCTCCCAAGGACCCAACCTCCCAACAGCTAAACAAACGAATTAGGCTGGCTAACGGCAACCCTGTACGTTCACTATATTGGGTGTCAAGCTATGGAGAATTAACACAAGAACGTCAATCTTGAAAACAATATCCGAAGGTCATGATGATAACTAATGACGTTGTTCAACTAACTCATAAGATGAGAAATAATAAGTCCTTAACCGCATAGTTAGAGTTATCAAACGGGCCGGGCGGCCCGCGGGCTGGCCCGACCCGGCCCGGTTCTGGCCCGGGCTGGCCCGGCCCCGTCCATGAACAGTAGCGGCCCCAGCACAGCGGGCTTGGGGCCTGGGCCTGGACCAGGCCTTCATTTGCTTCGAAAAAGCCCGGCCCGGCCCTGCCCGGAAACGGGTTTGGCCCGGCCCGAAGTCGGCCCGGGTCTGGCCCGCGTCTGCGGCCCGGGTATGGCCCGGTCTGAGGCCCGGATCTGGCCCGGTCTGCGGCCCCACTTGTTTGAATTTTTTTGTTTTTCCCCCCTTTCTTCCACCCCTTTTCCAAAATTCCACTTTTACCCCCCCAACAGCAATATAACGGCTAGTTTGGGGGGTATTTTAGTCTAACCTATATTTTTCAACTCCTTTACACTCTTACCCTCCCCAACAACTATAAACGGATAGTTTGTAGGGGTATTTTGGTCTTTTGTGAAGTTTCTAAAATCTATAAATTCACACCATTTCTCTCTAATTTTTCACACCAATCTTCTTACTCTCTCTTACCTAAACATTCTATATTTCTACAAGCTTTGCTACTATTTTCCTCTCCAATTACTACTCTTGCTAATTACTACTAGTATTTACTAATTAGTACTCTTGTTTATTAATTACTAGTCTTGCTAAATTCTTTTTAATTACTAACTCTCTAATATTTGTTACTCGTTCATTCTTTTAATTGTTATTTCTTATTACTACTCTTATACTTGTGTATTTAGTTACTCTTACAAAGTTTAGCTCGAAATATGGCTGGATTATTGAAGAAAATGAGGCGTGCATCGTCATCACGAAAAACATCATCATCATCGCAAGCACCACCACCAGCACAAGCGCCAGCGCCACGGCCATCACAAACACCAATCCAAGCACCAACACAACCATTCGTTCCTGGACGAATGAGTACAGGCTGTATGATAGATACCCAAGCCAATTGGGAGTTCAATCAAAACATTCCAGATTTTGAATACACGCCTGATGAAGACCCCCCGCATTATAGTCAAGGACGCAGCTCGGTTGGCGAAGCTACTACTCCGTGGCATAATCTCAACCCTATGCCTGGTCATGATGAAGAAGGGCCGAGCAATGCCTCCGGTAATGAGCCAGAAGTCCAAAAGGGAAAAAAAAGAAAGCCGAGTGTTGGAATCATTTCGATGTAGTTATGGTGGACGGCATCCGAAAAGCTCGATGTAAGTACTGCGCTAAATTATTTTCGTCTGGTAGTGGTAATGGACATCTTAACAGGCATTACCCTCTGTGTGCACCTCGACAAGGCCACGTCGAACCTACCCAAACGCAGTTATCTTTTGACGGTAAGTTATTTGTTTATAATCAGCGAGAGCAAAGAGACGGTCTCGCTGAATTTGTTATTCATGATGAACAAGCCTTTTCTTTTGCCGATAATCCTAAGCACTCTAGATATATGAACACATACGTTCAACCTTTGTACAAAAAGGTTCATAGAAACACAACTAGATCCGATGCACTCCGACAGTACAATGCTGCTAAAGCACGCCTTATCGATTATTTCGATAAATTTGAAGGTAAAGTTAGTCTTACTTCTGATATTTGGCAATCTCCTTATACTTTTGTTAGTTATTCTTGTGTGACCGCTCATTGGATTGATGTAGATTGGGTTATGCACAAGAGAATCATCGCTTTCGAGCACTTCCCTTATCCGCATGATGGAATGAACATTGCTATTCTTATATTAAAAGCATGCACCACATTTAAAATTAAGGATAAGATTATGAGTGTTAGTTTTGATAATGCTTCTAATAATAAAGTTGCTGTTGCAGCTTTAAAGGAGACGCTTCAACCTGTACTTAATGGTGAATTATTTCATGTTCGCTGTGTTTGTCACATTATTAATTTAATTGTTCAAGATGGTTTAGCTGCTGCAGGAGATATTCTTCTCAAAATGAGGGGTATGACAGCGTATGTTAATAGCTCGAGTCCGAGAACACAACAATTTAAAACGTTGTGTGTTCAATATAATATGCCTCGCAGGAGAGCAGTTACAGATGTGGTCCACAGGTGGAACTCTACATACCACATGCTTTTACACATTCTGGCATACCGAGAAGTCTATACGCATTTTCTACTAACCCAGTTCCCAGCCGGCTTGCCAACTCAAGAGGAATGGCAGATGGCCACATACCTAGCTGAATTTTTGGAGGTATTCTACACGTCTACCAATTTATTGTCTGGTACGTACTATCCCACCTCTCCTCTCGCTGTAATAGAAATTCTGAAGATGGCTACAATGTTAACAAAATGGAGATATATAGGACCCTTTAAGGAAATAGTAAAAGTGATGGATCAAAAATTTAATAAATATTGGAGTAAACTGCCTGCTATTTTTACTGTGGCTACTTGTTTAGATCCTAGGTTAAAGTTGCATGGCGTGAACGCCTCGATACAAGAGATATCGAAATTAATGTGCTACACAGCAGAGGAGACAACCGCATTCACAGCAAAAGTGAGCAAGAGGTTTGAGGACTTGTTCAACGTCTATCGTAATTCTGCTGACGTGCGCGGGCGAGCTACATCATCATCCACTGTTGAGAGGTATTATGCGCCATACCTTCAAGGCTTTGAACATCTAGTAGCAAGACAACTACCAGGTGAAGGTACTTCTAATTCGGCAGGTTCGTATACTTTTTCCTCTTTTAATGAGATTGGTGTATATGCAAATACTGATCATTATTCTGATTTATCAAGGCAAGAACAGGTTAATTTTAATTTGTTAAATTTTTGGAAACAAAATCAAAACATGTATAAAACTTTATCCCAAATTGCACGGGATGTACTGCCAGTGCAAGCCTCCACGGTTGCTTCAGAGTCGGCATTTTCAGCCAGCGGGAGGGTTTTGGATGACAGGAGGAGTCGTCTTAACCCCGAGTCGCTCGAGCTATGTGTATGTTGGAAGGATTATCTTGATGCGAAATACCGCGAGCAAGATAAACCGATTGATGATAGGAAGAGCAGTGACTCGGATATTGAAGTACTTCTGGATGATTAGGTAATTTGTTTTTATTTTCCTCTTTTGATCCTTTTGGTTGACGTTGCAGATTTCTTGATCTTTGATTGCTGATATTTTGGATAGACATGCATTATTATTTTGATTGTTAGAATTTTAAGAATAAATTTTTTCACAAAATATACTTTTTTTCCATATATATAAAATAAATTTTTACAAGCAAGATATATATTTTTTCGTATATATAAAAAAATAGGTAACTTCGCCTGTTTGTTTACAAGCAGCCGGTCCCAAGCCCGGATAAAAGGAGGAGGGCCTATGAATACATTTATTATTTTTCTATATAAATTGTTATGTGTTAAGATTTTATTAATAAAGCTCACCAAGAAGAGTATGAAAATGTTTAACATATAATAAAAAATATAATGGCTAACAAATAAATATGTATATACATACATACATATATATGTATATTACTTATAATGAAATAAAAGGATAAAGATTAGGTTCGTTAAATTGTGAATATTGCCTAGAGATGAAATTTAAAATTGAATAACAAGAAGAAAAAAAAAAGGGGCCCGGGCCCGGCCCAAGCCCGGCCCTAGCTATTGGGCCTAGGGCCAGGGCCTGGACTGGGCCTAGGTTTGCCTTCGGCAGGCCCGGCCCGGCCCGGCCCGGTTGGCAGCCCCACTGGCCCGGCCCCACAGCAGGCCCGATGGGCTTGGGCTGGGCCGGCCCAAGCCCGGCCCTTTGACAACACTACGCATAGTCTAGGAATCACTTATTTTCATTAGCTCAATCTTACCCTTTAGTTACATCAATCATATTTACCACCGTTATACTTAAAATATTCTTCAGGTTTATTTTAAGCGAAATATACTGCTAGCTAGATTTTTTGACTAAAACTTGTATTGGAAGGACACTTCTTACAAGCGATCCAAGCTAGGGACAAAATCATATATAAACTATTATATTGAAAAAAAAAAGAGGAGCGCAAAACCCATTTTATTGAACTCCACAATATCTTTTTTGATCCGGTTGAATTAGTCAAGCCAAAACGCATACACTTGAAGAATGATGAAAGATAACATAAATATGAGCAAGATAAGGTGGCGCATACTAACCAAAGCTCATTTTTTTGTTACTTACGCTACACTTTTAACATTCGAGATATACATTAGAGAAAGCCATATATTTTTCTCTTTTCACTTTTTAAGATATTTAATAAGAAAAGTGAAGCTTAAATTAAAAACATAGGAGCGCAGGTACTTTTCTACAGCCATTATATTTACGAGCTATAGTAATTACGTGTCGCTACAACCAAAAATCGTTGGGCAAGTGTAATTAAAATTTGGTACATAATCATCAAGTCAATAACATAGGATGGTCAAAAATCGATGGGCAATTGTAGTCGAAATTTGGTACATAAACATCAACTCAATAACATAAGATGGTCAAAAATTGCTGGGCAAGTGTAGACGGAATTTGGTACGTATACATCAAATCAATAACATAGGATGGTCAAAATTTTGGACCCAAACTCCCAACAGCTAAACAAAAAATCGGGCTGGCTAACTTTGCGCGTTGAGCTATGGAGAAATTAACACAAGATCAAATGCCCATCTTGAAAACATATTCAAATAGAACACTGATAAATATGACGTGGTACAATTATAGTATAAGATAAAGGAACAGTAATTCATTTATCTTCTATTATGTGAGAATTCATATACACCTCGCCAAAGTTCACCAATTCGTTATATCATACTCTATCCATCATTGTTACATTTCAAAATTTTCTCCTTTAAGTTAGGCGAATAATGATAGATTTGGGACTAAAACTTATAACAGATTCAAACAAGCGAACCAAGATGGAGACACAAGAAAATAGAAAACCAAAAAGAGGACGATCGTCTAATCCATTATATTAAAACTTCACAATTTCTCTCTTGAACCGGTTGAATGAATCAAGCTAAAACTTCGTACCGGAGAAAAGTGATAACAAAATGAAAAACGGAAAAGAGAGCAAGATAAGGTCGGGCGAAAATTTATTTTTAATTACTTGAGTTATACTTTTGTCACTAAAGATCTATCAAAGAAAGAATGCATTTTTCTATCTTTACTTTAACGATATGAGTAAAAGTGAAGCTTAACCTAAAAACGGCCGTATGCGGGCATTAATTCCTCCGCTTTGACAAAAATTTGGCTGCTATCGCGGTTGGAGTAATCTTCCTCCTACCCGTTATATAACGATAATCAATCGTCTTTATATATTTCTAGTGACTTTTATTTAGTAACACTAAAAAATGCTATGAATAATTGTTGCTTAAAGTGTTATAAGAAAAGCCACTAGAAACATTTAACGACTATTACTCGGCACTGTACACAAAGTTGGAGGAAGATTTCTATGATATGGATTGGTGCCAAAGTTTGTTCGTTTCTTTTTCTGGGCGTCTTTCACACCCTGCGGGTATGTTCTCATTTCTACCCTTATTTATCCGTCCAAAGTCTGCTGCACCTTCTCTACAAAGACAACATTCATCCCTCTTCTCGCTGCTCCGAATCACACAGCGCACACTCACCCACACACGCACACTTGTGCCATGGAGTTGGTACTGGTGTCCCTACTCTTACTTGCCCTTTTCACTCTCTCTTTTTTTCTCATCTTCCACTTCAAAACGGATAGTCCCAAATTCCCTCCTGGTAATACAGGTTGGCCAATCATTGGAGAAACACTAGAATTAGTGTCCGAAAATCGTACCCCGGACAAGTTCATAGATGAAAGAAGGGCCAAACACTCCCCCGAGATCTTCAAGACCTCCCTCGCCGGAGAGACCATGGCGGTCTTGTGTAGCCCTGCAGGTAACAAGTTTTTGTTCTCCAACGAGAACAAACTTGTCGTTTCATGGTGGCCCCGCTCGCTCGAGAAAATCACCATGTCATCCCAGCGGTTCCGCTGCGGAAAAAGCAAAGAGAAACGGCAGTTTTTTTGCGGAGTTCCTTAAGCCAGATGCGCTCAAACGGTACATCCCGATCATCGACTCCATGGTGATGCAACACCTGGAAACCGATTGGAATACTGCCAATAACCAAGTGAAAGCTTACCCTTTATCAAAGAAATTCACTTTTGCGGTGGGGTGCAAGCTTTTTATGAGCATTGATGATTCGGAACACGTCGCTCGGCTCTCAGAGCCTTATGCCAGGGTGGCGGCCGGCCTTTTGTCCGTGCCCGTGAATTTTCCTGGCACAACTTTCAGTAACGGTATTAAGGCCGCCAACTTTATACGTGACGAGCTGACGCCAATAATTGAGGAGAGGAGAAGGAAACTGTATGATGAAAAAGAGTTGGCGGCTCTTAACTTGATGTCTCATATACTTCTTTCGACGGATGAGAATGGCATGTCTATGACCAAGCACGATATCGCTGATACGGTTTTAGGTGCGCTTCTTGCCAGCCACGAGACGGTGGCCATTGCCATGAGCTTTGTACTCTACTATCTTGCAGATCATCCGGATGTCTATGCCAAAGTACTGAAAGGTAATGCTTTCACTTCTATTGCTTCCTTTCATTATCTATTCGCCTAGACATATAATGCCAACCCTGAAACTTGTGTAGCATGTGGGTAGTTTTTGTTACAGTATCACACTTGAAACTCAAGAAGCAAAGTTTCAGTCCTTTGACCGATGAAAGACAAAGGAAATATAAAGAAAAATACCCTTTGGACTGTCAACTTCTTCTTTTGCTTTATTATTATTAGGAAATGCGTATATGGCTATGCTGTGAGAGACTGGCGTAGCAGTTGATTAATTACTGTTATAGATGAAATCTGGAACTTGCTTCGTGAACGGACCTGCACAGCAAAAACAACACCGGTGACTTGCCGGAAGGATTTCCGGCGGGAATTCTCCGATGCTTATAGGCTGCAAGGCGCACTGCGGCTTGTTCACGACGCTCGTTGAAGAGGTCAAGGTTAGCTCGGAGATCTTCCTCATATTGGACAGG
Source organism: Escallonia herrerae (assembly GCA_033070095.1). NCBI lineage: Eukaryota > Viridiplantae > Streptophyta > Magnoliopsida > Escalloniales > Escalloniaceae > Escallonia > Escallonia herrerae. The sequence goes on along the minus strand of JAVXUP010001745.1, from coordinate 89,898 downwards.
GTCATGGGTTGTCAGCCGAAGGGATGGCAATCCTACTTCAACGGGAATGAGGGCCTATGTCCCAAATGATAATTTGAAGGGAGTTTCATCCGTAGAGGTTCTCGTCGTCGTATTGTAAGCCCAGAGGATTCGGGGTAGTTCATCTACCCATAGTCCTTTCGCTCTATCCAGCTTTTTCTTTATCCCTTGGAGAAGTGTACGATTCGTAACTTCAATCTGCCCATTGGTTTGTGGGTGTGCCATGGAGGTAAAGCGTTGCTCAATGGTTAAGTTGGCACAAAACGTCCGTAAGGTGGGGTTGTCAAATTTTTTTTCATTGTCGGTGACGAGTACACGTGGGATTCCAAAGGGACAAACAACGGCACGCCAAAAGAAATCCTCACATTTCTTTTCGAATATTGTAGCCAGGGCCTCGGCTTCAACCCACTTAGTGAAGTAGTCGATTGCCACAATTACAAAGCAGCGTTGAGCTGTAGCCGGAGGGAAAGGGCCCATGATGTCCATTCCCCACATTGCGAATGGTATGGGGCTGCTCAGTGATGATAGGGGACTTGGTGACTGTTTCGAAATTGGGGAGAAATGTTGGCAAGCATCGCACTTCCTCGTATAGTCAAAGGCATCGCGATGCATAGTCGGCCAGTAATATCCTTGGCGCAGAACTTTGTGTGCTAGTGCACGTCATCCGAAGTGTTGTCTGCATATGCCTTCGTGGACTTCTCGTAGTGCATAGTTGGCTTTCGACGGGGTGAGACAATGGAGGTAAGGAAGAGTGAAGGAGCGTTTGTATAATACATCCTTCACTATGGTGTATCGAGCCGAGCGAAGGATGATGCTCCTGGCTTGCTTCCGATCGGTAGGCAATGCGCCATCCTGAAGGTAGGCCTTGATGAGATCATTCCATGACGGCTCATGCTCAGTTTGCATGACTTCCTTCGCAAGGATGCTCAGTTCATGCAAAAGTTCCAGATGGATTGTACGGCCGAAACCTGATGAGTTGAGAGAGGCCAACCTTGAGAGTGCATCTATGGAAGTGTTGTCTTCTCTGCGTATCTGCATGATCTTGAAAAGAGTGAATGTGTTTGCAAGCTCTTTTGCTTTACACAGGTAGTCAGCCATATTTGGGTCTTTTGCGTCGTATTCTCCTAACATCTGTTTCACGACGAGCGCAGAATCACTGAAAGCATGAAGGGACGCTGCGCGCATTGCACGGGCTAGATGCATGCTTGCTATCAAGGCTTCATATTCTGCTTCATTGTTGGAAGCCTGGAAGTCAAAGCGAAGAGCGTACTCTACGGTTAGGCCATCTGGCCCACTCAGTATTAATCCAGCTCCGCTCCCACTTGCGTTTGACGATCCATCTACAAAGAGCGTCCATGTAAACAACCCAGATTGGATGGGGAGGAGAGGCTCTTCGACCTTGAGGAGACGTACTTTGACTTCAATGGGAAGTGTACACTCGACTATGAAATTGGCCAAGGCTTGCCCTTTGATTGAGGGTCGAGGTCTATAGCATATGTCAAACTCACCTAACTCTACCGACCAAGGAACGACACTACCGGAAAGGTCTGGCCTGTGTAATATCCATTTAAGCGGTTTGTCGATGAGCACAATTATTGTGTAAGACTAAAAATATGGCCGAAGCTTTCTTGCGGCGATTAACAAGGCAAATGCCAACTTCTCCGCATTAGGATATCTTTGCTCGGCTCCCTGAAGAACCTTGCTCACATAGTAGACGGGGAACTGCTGACCATCTTGTTCTTCGACTAGGACTGCGTTGACCGCAGACTCAGCAACGGCCAAGTAGAGGAAAAAATCTTCTCCCATGACAGGTTTGGAGAGAAGTGGTGGCAATGCTAGATATTCCTTCAATGCGTCAAAGGAGGTTTAACACTCAGCCATCCATTCGAAGTTTTTTATATTCTTTAATTCCTTTAAGAATGGCAAGCAGCGTTCGGCCGACTTAGAGACAAACCTGCTAAGGGCAGCGATTCGTCCTGTCAGGATCTGTATTTCTTTGACACGCCTTGGTGCGACCATTTCCTGGATGGCTTTGATTTTCTCGGGGTTAGATTCAATTCCCCTTTCTGAGACCATAAACCTGAGAAATTTGCCAGATGATACTCCAAAGGTGCACTTGGTGGGATTAAGGCGCATGCAAAATTCTCAAAGGAGATTAACGCATTGTTGAAGGTCAACTATGTGCTCTTCAGGTCGAAGGCTTTTGATGAGCATATCGTTAACATAGACCTACATGCTTTCCCCTATGAGTGGTTTGAAGATTTTGTTGACCAACCTTTGGTAAGTGGTGCCAGCATTCTTCAATCCAAAGGGCATGACCTTATAGCAAAATAGGCCTTGATCCTTGACGAAAGCTGTCTTGGCTACGTCGTCTTCATGCATACAGATCTGGTTATAACCAGAGAATGCATCCATGAAGCTGAGGAGTTGATGACCCAACGTGGCATCAATCAATGTGTCGATGCGTGGCAATGGCTAACTATCTTTCGGGCAGGCCCTGTTTAGATCAGTGTAGTCGATGCAAATCTTCCACTTGCACGTTCTGCTTTTCGGCACCATGACGACATTGGCTACCCACTTGGGGTAATTGATTTCCTGGATGAAGTCAGCATCCATGAGTTTATCAACTTCCTTCTTGAATGTCATTTGCCGCTCTGGTGCAAATGGTCACTTCTTTTGCTTAACGGGTTTGCACATGGGATTGACTGAAAGTCTGTGTGTGATCACGGATGGGTCTATACATGGCATGTCTGCTGCACTCCACGCAAAGATGTCCATGTTGGACTGAAGGAATGAGATTAACCGCTTTTGAATTGTTGGCTCTAGCGTAGAGCCAATCCTTACTTGCCATTCGTTATCTCCTTCTGTGAGTGGTATAGAAATAAGAGTTTCTATAGGCTCTGCGCGCCTTATTGCCTTCTTATCGCGCTGATCATTGATTGAGAGAGTCTCTTCAGCTCTACAAGAGGCTACGTAGCACCTTCGAGCAAGGGTCTGATTGCCTTTTACAAAGCCAACCCCTGTTGGGGTGGGGAATTTCATGACAAGATGGTAGGTCAAAGCTACTGCTTGTAGCTTGTTAAGGCCTATGCGACCCAAAATCCTGTTATACCACGATTTGACCTTGACGATGAGGAAATTGAGGGTATGCACTGCCTGTTGAGGCACTTCCCCAACAATGACTGTGAGAGAGGCAATTCCTCTCACTGGTGCAGAGGCACCTGTAAAGCCATATAAAGGAGAAGATATTGGCTTTACCCTGTCGTAAGAAATTTCCATCTGATTGAATGCGTCTTCGAAGATGATATCGGCTGAACTTCCTGTATCGACCAAGATGTGTTTAACTCAGAAAACATCTATACACAAAGTGATGACTAGAGCATCATCGTGCGGCAGGCTTATTCTGTCAAGATCTGCTTCGTCGAACTCCAAAGAGGTGGATGCTTTCTTCCGCTTAGCCGGTCCTTGTGTTAGATTAACTTGCTGAACGTAGGCCTTTCGGGAAGAGCTAGACAGTCTCCTCTGCTCTCCGCTGATTCCTTCTTCCATTTTGCTGTCAATCGTTAGCTTTGATGAATTGCTTGAGATGCCCTTTAGCTATGAGATTTTCAATCTCGCACTGAAGCACCTTACACTCATCGGTTGTATGTCCGTGATCTTTATGGAAGTGGCAATATAGTTGGGAGTCTCTCTTTTTGACTGGTCCTCTCATAGGTTTTGGCCATTTGAGCATGCTTTGACTCTTGATCTGGTTTAGGATGTGCCCCCGAGAGGTATTAAGAGGGGTAAACATCTTAGGGAGCGTTGCTCTCGAGCATTTGGATTCATTCGGATTTCCCCATTTAGGACGATCTTGCCTTTTGTGCCCGGTGTGCGTTTTTTCGTGCTGCGAGGTTGTTGAATCTTCTTTGACTCGAAGATACTTTTTCACCCTGTCAAAGAGGTATGACATGTTTTCTGGCGGGCGCTTGTTTAACGAGAAACGTAAGGGCGTGCTCGGTCTCACTCACCTAGCCATTGCTGCGAATGTCACACCTGGATCTAAGTGATCTATAAGAAGCTTCTCAGAGTTAAAGCGAGCGTAGTACGACTTTAATGATTCCTTCGGCTCCTGGACTATACAAAAGAATGAGTGAGGAATTCTTCCTCTGCACATGACTTGTGAGGAAATTGCTCCGAAAAGATTCAGCTAACTGAGCCCAGCATGAGATGGAGCGCGGCGCTAGGTGCTGGAACCACACATGTGCGGCTCCTTTTAGCGTTACAGGAAATGCTCGGCACATGATTTGGTCGGGGATCAGATGCAAGCTCATGCCCGACGTAAAACGGGCCAAGTGTTCCATTAGGTCTCATGTGCCATCATATGACTCACATGGAGGCATTTTGAAGTTGGGGGGAACTGGGAAGATATCAACTTCTTCCACGAATGGCCGTCCGATGATGATTGGAGCACTGGAGTAGCCCTCAGCTAGGTTGCCACCAGTGTTAAGGTAAGTGTTTCTGGTGGATTGAGCCTCGTAGTAGCTCTCTTCATGTCTTTTGGATCGGGGGTCACGTCGTTCGTCATCGGAGTATTCATCTTCCAACTGTATCACATGTAGGTTGCTGCGTGCCTTGTCTTGAATTTTGGAATCGCCTGCTTCTTCATGGAAATTCAATCGCTGATGGACAGATTGTCTCTGTGCATCAGTTAGATGCTTTCCCTTAGGAGGCCTAAGAGGCTCCAGTTGCAAAGGTGGGTTTTCAATGGCGGCTTGCAGCTTTTCGATGGATCACTGCATTGTCTAAATGACAGCGAGTAGATCAGCTTGGTGGTCGACAGTAGGTGGAGTGATATTGGTGGTAGTGACCGTAGTGATTCCGACAGTATGAGGTTCAGATAGACCAGCAGGGTGTAGTGGAGTTGAGGCAGGGTTGGTGGGGAGTGGCGCAGCTATTGCGGTTGCTGGTGCTGCCGTTGTGGCTACCGGGGTTTCCGCCACTCTTTTACTACGATTTGCCGGCTGGGAGGTGGCTCCACCACGAGTAAGGTCACGGAGCAGCGTTGACGATGAACTCGATGCGAGTGCTTCGTCTTGCTGAACTTGCGGATGAAGATTTTAAGCCATGGTCTATTCACGAATTTCGGTCCCACGGATGGCACCAAAATATTGTAGATGAAATCTGAAACTTGCATTGTGAACGGACCTGCACAGCAAAGACAACACCGGTGACTTGCCGGAAGGATTTCGGGCGGGGATCTCCGATGCTTAAGTCAGTAAAAATACTTAAGATGTGTTTTTTGTAGACTTGAATTAAGTCACTTACCTTTTAATTGTTCTTTTTGTTTCTCTTTTATAGAGTCCTCCCTTAGTGGTTAGTTATTCCCCCTTTAATTCGGGAGTTACCAGACTAATGAGAGGTTACTCTTATTAGTAGGTAGTTACTGCTATTAAGTAGGGATTATTGTCATAACGGATAAGAAGTGGGAAGGTGGGCAGTTACCACTTCCCACTTCTCCATTAAGGGAGTGGCAGTTTTGAGAGTATCAGATGGTGACACTTGTCACCATCTCTTAGGTGGCATTTTCTTCCCATATCAATTACCATAGCAGAGATCAGACTAAGTGTTGTTATTGATCAACCGAACAACTGGAAGTTGCAAATTCAAAAGAACCAGAACGTTTGTTGAATCGGGACGACCGCCAAAAGATGAAGTATTCTCGCAACGTTATTAATGAAGCACTGAGACTACAACCTCCTGCTGTAGGAGGTTTCAAAAATGTTATAAGTGACTTCACTTATGCAGGCTTCACCGTTCCCAAAGGATGGAAGGTACAACAGTCGAACCATTTTTATTGATTCCATTTGTTTATGCTACAAAAGTGACCAGAATAATTCTACGTGAGTTTTAACCTTGTTTACCCTTTATCTTGCAGATTTTCTGGAGCACATATTCAACAAACAAAGATCCCAAATACTTCCCAAACCCAGAGAAGTTTGACCCTTCTAGATTCGAAGATAATGGACCTGCACCATACACTTTTATACCTTTTGGGGGAGGAGCTAGGATGTGCCCTGGCGCCGAGTTTTCTCGTCTTGAAATACTAATTTTCGTCCACAGGTTGATAACAAAGTTCAGATGGGAAAAGCTAAATCCAGATGAAAAGATTGTATACAAGCCAATGCCCATCCCAGTGGACGGACTCCCAATTCGCTTGGTTCCTCGTGAAAATAAAGCTCAAAGTTTTTCATGACTAGCAACGCTAGAAGTTCAATTGCCAAGGCAATAATTTCTCTAGGCTATCAAGCAAAGCAATAATTTGTCAACTTTGAACTAGCTGAGTAATCCTCGCTCAATTATGTATTGTCTTTCATACAATGTTTTGTTAATATAAAGTTTATGAAATTCAATGGATTTAAACATTAGATCTAAACATTGAAGGGCAACAAAAATTAAATATATGAAGATAACAACAGTCCATAAACTATCAGAAAAGGAAGTGTAGAAGAAAGCCCCATCAAGGTGTAGACCCACACACGCACGCGTACACGTATACGAGGGAACTAAAGAAAATAAAGATGTCTCAATCAAAGCTTCCCTCTGAGACTGTTGAAGCAACACATCCAACAGACTTATTGTAGTTCGCTTTCTGAAATTCTGACCTCTCATGAATGTAATAAGTTTGTCTGCTTCTAATCCATGTATATCAAGTGCTTCTAATTCATTATGTCACAATCATTCCCGGCAAGCATGAACAGTATCCATGGATGTAGCCCGATTATATTGTCGGTGACCAATGTGAAAAATAAGGGAAAAGGAGTTCCTGAAGCATTTTAGGAACTCATTTGAATTGATGTCTTCGTTGTTTTGAGTTCAACTTCAGGTAGTATTGCCGGTGGATTTGTTCAGTTACTAAAATTTCTTCATGAAGTTCAAAATCCACATATGCCTTATGGTAAGCAGCTGTTTACCATACCATAGATTTTATTCATTTTGGTTCTGGGTTTAAGTTATTGAAAAATATGTTTTCTTCCGAAACATATGCAGCAGACAGTTTGGATATTAAGATAGGAAATGCATAGGCATCCTTAGCTTTATGCTCGCAATTGAACTGTCGGGTGTTGTGAGCCTAGTGTTGTGTGCAACTATCTATAGTTCTGTTTGTGCGCTCATAGTATTTAGGGAAAATTAGGAAGGTTTTTGGGGTTTAAAGTAAGTGGATGGTAGAAATTGTTTGTAAAGTTAAGAAAAAGTGTATTTGTTTTTCTTTTAGAAATTTCTGAATGATGGTTTTTTCAAATTCTCACTTTTGGTCTACCCAAATTACCCCTTTCAGCTCATTTTGCAAAAGACAGTACCGCCCTTATGTAATTCTCTCCCCCATCTTCATCATCTTTGATCCCTGTTTCATTTTCCCCATCCACTCTAAATCAGGATCCCTTCAACTACATGCCCTTCCCATCTACCCACCCCCACCCCCACCCACTTCATTCGAGCAAAAGCATTCTTTAAGTGCCGTAAATGTTCTTGCTGATCACTCGATTTGACCACTATGTCATCAATATACACATCTGAAAATTTTCAATCATATCATGGAAAATCAGATTCATGGCCATATGATAAGTGGCCCTCGCCACCCATTCAAATGTTTCTATCGACCCTGGATATCTAAATGCAGTTTTATGAACATCATCTTGAATATTTTATCATACCCAACATTGCCATCCATGAATGACATAACTGCATGTTTTGACGCCGAATTCAACTAGTAAATCTACTATAGGCATCACATATTGGTCCTTTTTAGTGGCAAGAATAACAATTGATAACCATTTGACAAACCTTGCAGGCCTGATTAACCTTGCCTTGACTAACCTCTTGATTTCCTCTTTGACCAGCAAAGTTACTTCCATTGACATCTTCCTATGAGCTTGAATAAAAAGCTTGAAACTTTGTTTGATTGGCAGCCTATGTTCTACGAGCCTTCTGTTTAGACCTGACATCTCTTCATAATTCTAAGCAAAAGAATCTTTGTACTCCCTAACCAACGCCGTTACTTCTCTTTGCACATCGGTTGACAACCGAGCACTACTGAGAACAGCCCGTGGATTAGCCTCCGTCCCCAAATTGACTTCTATCAACGGATCTTGAACTTTAGCCTTTAGGTCATCTAACTTTGCTTGGACTAATTTTAAGTCTTCCAACTTGATTCCTTCCAACCAATCTCGGTCGTCGTCTATCACACATTCTGCCCAATCAATTGTGGACAGGCTTTCAATCTTATGTTCTAGAGCATACACCATTATCCTTTGGAATGTTGCCGTCACAGCATCTTGTCCAGCTTCTTTTTTTCTCATCCCAACATCTAAATCATCGACCGTCACTGGTCGCATCCTCGATTCTCTGACTACGTCAATTCCTTGATTCTTTTGAACAAAAGGCTCTTTCCTCTTTTTGCTCTCTCTTCTATTTTCCTGTCGGGTGTGTATTCATGGGAAACTGTCTAATTTTCACATAACACAGGCCTACTGCTACTAGGCTTGATTATCTCATCCTTATCTGTTTGAATCTGGTCAATTGCGGACTTCTGCCAACCAAGATTCAACCTACACATCAACATCTTATCATCAGAAAGCTCTAAAGGCTCTACATCCTGATGATAAAATCATGCTTCAATGCAATTAGAATTAGCCAAGAATGGTCTATTATCTGCCCACGCTACCTTCTTTCCAACTTCATTTTCCCTTCAGAAAATATCAACACCTGATGGATAGAAGAAGGTATGCACCCATTCACATGAACCCAATCTCTACCGAGCAGGGCATTCAAGCTAGAGAATGAATCGATCACAAAGAAGGGTGACATCTTTGTTTTCTTTCTGACTGTCAGTTAAAATTCAATAGGCACCACTCCTTTGGGTCTAGACATCTCTCCTTGTGAAGTTACACACCATAACTTCTGAATGGATTAGATCTTTCTCATCCTTACACAACTTTCTTAGCATTTGAGTGGGCAGAATACTCACTACTGCATCATTATCGACCAGTAATCTAGCAAACGAGTTGGCCATCCATCAATGTTTTAATAAACAAAGGCTTTCAATGTCTTCTTTTTTGAGGATTCTCAAAATGACTCTGTTCCTCTGAATGATGACGATTCCCTTATTTTTGAACTGCGCACATGGGTCATCATCAGGTTTATCCTATTTGCCTTCCAACACAAAAGTACTCAATGTTGAAGACTTTCCTTCCTCCACATCACCTTCGTTATGTGAAGTTTGCCCTTCTTTCGCTTCAAATATCATAGGCAAGGTGAATGCCATATTTCAGTCGATAGTGACTTCCTTGTTTATGAAAAATAAACCTCTTCTTGCCCTAATGTTATCAGGTTTTGAGATGTCTTCTTCCTTTTAAACAACCACAATTTCCTTTTAAACCATGTTGATTTGAACTCCTTCTTTTTGTATGCATACAACCCTATTCGAATTTATGTTTCTCTGTCTCCCTTTCTTGAACTCCACAAGGCAATGACTAACACACCTGCCATCTCGACAACCTGTACTAATACACCTCCCCATTCTTTCTCTATGTCTCCTTCTCTTACAATCATGCACACAAACTCGCAACACATCATTCACACACGAACATACACCCCCATAGCATTCACACTATAATCCTTATCAGGGTCAATCTTTCCTATTGAGCTACTTGAAGCTGCCGCTTCAAAAAGAATTCAGAGGGCCTAGCTCTAAGTTGTTCGAGAATAGTGTAAATACAAAAATGCTTGCATAGTGCACACCTATGCACACCTATACAAGCATAAGATGCACCTGCTCATGGTACCACTAAATTCTCCATCGGGAACAAAAAATATTCAAAAAAAAAAACACCCTGACGTATGTAAAATAATCAAAATATCCTATAGTGGCTATCGCTACACTAAATATCTCAAAACTAGTTCAAAACACCTGTTTAAAAAACCTAAACTAACTTTGGACTAAAAAGTCCTTCGGAGAACTTTTCGCTTGAAAAATCCTTCGTGCCCGGTTCTAAGTTGTTCAATAATAGTGTAACTACACAGATGCATGCACAGTGCACACCTATCCGCTAAAAGGCCGATTCTGTTAAAAATACTAATCAACATCTAAATGACATGAAGTTTTGGAAACTAAAGTGTCTCGATAATAAAAGGTCCTCCTAAAATTTCAGACAAAACTAACTTGATTTGATATATTTAATAAATCATGAACCCTTTTACATATAAAATTATTTGGCATCCTTTGCGGACATGAAAAAATCCCAAAAAATTCCACAGTGTAGGTCTCTTAATTAAAAAATAACAGGGAGTATTTTTTTTTTATGAAAGTCAATTGTATTACCAGTCGAAACTTTACATCTGAGAGCTATATCATCACACACTTATCATATTTACAATCACCAGACTCATCATATTTACAATCACCAGCCATTTACAAGTAATGCCTAAGATCTAAGATATCAGTATTCCATCATGGATTTCCCAGGTACTGCAGAGTTTCCTATTGATACTATGCCCTTTGATCTGCTTCCATTTTCTGGTGGACCATTGTATCCACTGTTTAATCAACAAAACCACTCCTTTTTTTACTTCTGTTGCTGCTCAAAAAATTTCTTATTCCTTCCATACCAGATCATATCGACTGTAAGTGCTACTCCTAGTTTCCTGAGCTTTGCTAAGAAGCTTTTGCCTCTAAACTGTTTCGATGCATAGGATAAAAATTGTATCCAAGAATTCCAATGAGTATACACCATTAGTTTTTCCAACACAACTGCCCAGACTTCCTTGGTATAAGAACAATTCTAGAATAGGTGCTTTACATTCTCCCTGTGATTGTCACATAAAACACATCCATCATCCACACTATTATTCAATTTCCTCAATTTATCTTTAGTCCTTATACCCCATTTGCACAACATCCACAACACTACAGCACATTTAGGAATGTGTCCATGAAATCAATTCAATTTCCACCATGGTATCGTACTTGCTTTAGTTCTTAGAGCTTGCGATGCTGAACTCAATGAGAATGTAGCATTCATGTTCATATTCCAGACTAAGTTTATCCCCTCTATCCACCTGAGGTTGATTGATACCACTCATGTCCTCTATCCATGTTCTAAGAGCCTGAGACCTGGCTTGAGGTAATTTTCAATGGTTGGCTTCAATTATGCTACTGACTTTACATTCACTTTTTAGTCCAGAGTCATAGATAATCCTTGTTCCAAATTTTGCAAATAGACTACCATATGGAATCCAGTTGTCATACCAAAGCCAAGTCATTTAGCCATTCCCATTTTCATGCCAAACATGCTGTGTCATTTGTACCCTGAGCTTTACAATTTTACCTCATGTCCAAGATATAGTTATAGAGGGTTTAAAAGTCCACAAATGCTGGTTTTTAATTATGTAGGTTTGAAACCATTTCACCCACAAAGTGTCCTTTTTATGAGCTAAATCCCATATATGTTTATATAGGGTTGCTCTATTCCATTCAGCAAGCGTTTTGATCCCCAGCCCTCCCTCTTGTTTAGGTAAATATAATTCCTTCTAGACCATTTTTGCTCCAATACACCTAGTATCTTTTCCATGCCAGATAAATGCTCTGATCTTGGCCTCAATTTGTTTAATGATCTTCTAGTGAAGGATGAAAATGGGGCACCAATACACTTGCATACTCATTAGGATAGAAGTAGCTAGCTATATCCTTCCTGCATAAGATAACCATTTTGTAGTCTAGCTTGTTATTTTCCTTGTTAGATTATCAATAAGGATCGGACAGTCTTTTATATGCAATATGGTGGAAATGAGAGGTACCCCTAGGTATGTGACAAGAGATTTGAGCAGATCTGATACCAATAATCTGAGATAGTGCTTCAATATCCTCTTCTTTCACCCCAACCACAAAATAGAGCTTTTGGCTAAGTTAGGTGTAAGACCAAATAAAGTACCAAATTAATCCAAGGCTCTTTAGATATATGCAAGAGAGTCTTGATCAGCACTAGCCATGATGAATAAGTCATCTGCAAACATTAGATGATTTATTTGTAGATCCTGGCACTTTGGGTGATACTTGAACCCAGGATTTGTTGAGTAGTCATCAAGCAAAATAGAAAAGGCCTACATTACCAACAGAAAAAGATAAGGTGAGATAGGGTCACCTTGTTTCAATCCCTTTGAACTAGTGAAATAACCATCCATTGCCCCATTTAAATTGATTGAGAACTTGGCAGTAGTAACACACTTTAGTATCCACTTAATGTAAGTTTCGGGAAATTCAAATACCTCTATGGTACTTTGCAAGAAGTCACAACCAACAGTCATAGGCCTTTTAAATGTCCATCTTCAATACACACCATACCCTTTTTTGTGGTAGTTTTTGTCAAGCTCTTGCATCGACAATATCTTACAGTAATGTGCCTTGTGCTCACAAAAGCCGATTGCCTAATATTGATGATTTTAGGCAGTACCTCCTTTATTCTTTTACAAATAATCTTAGATATCACTTTATAGACCACATTGCAACAAGAAATTGGTCTAAAGTCTCTCATTGTACTAGGACAAGGGACTTTAGGTATCAAGGTTAGCCCTGTATTATTAAATATATGAATACCAGTACCTTTGATGAAAATTTCCTAAATTGCATTCTCAATATATGTTCCAACCATAGGCCAATTTTCTTGATAAAATTCAGTTGTATATCCATCTGGCCTTGGTGCTTTATTTTGCTTTTAGAGAAAACACTACCTCCTTGAGCTCTTGTAAGTTGACTAGAGCTGATAACATGACCTGATCTGAGATGGATACCCTTTGCTTGATAACAGCTCTAAGTCTCTCTTTAGTGTTGTCTTGCCTTAGGAAAACCTTCAAAGGAATTTAGAGAAGTGACTGATAGCCTCCTCATGTACTGCTTTTGCACCAATTATATGTTCCCCTTTCTCATTGATTATTGTCAGCACTTGATTATAGGCTTTGTGTACCTTCATCTTCCTATGAAACTAAGTTGTATTCAAATCCCCCAATTTGACCTACTTTACCTTTGATTTATGATAATAAAAAGTTTCTTCTGCTTTCACAAGGTGGTAATATGCAGTTTGAAGTTCCTTTTCTTGCTTTACAAAGCTAACATCCTCATCTTTCAATATTTTCCTTTGAACTTCCAGAATCTTAATACATGTCTCAAGATCTATTGTAAGTGTCCAAAAGGAAATTCGACAAAATGTCTCTCTGCTATGAGTTAGCGCCGAGAAACACCTCCGACCACCTCCTCTACTCATGTTCTTCCCCTCCCCCCTAGTCGGAGATGGATCTCTGCCAGCTAACCCCTCGAGCTTTTCTCCCTAACTCAGCCCTCCACGACCAGATCCACCACCTGCCCCATGTTTAATGGGAAAATTATGCACCTCTTCTGAAGAAGGTGAGGAAGAGGAATCGTCTGATAAAAAAATATAAGCAGAATATGCTGTGTGAACTCAAAGTAATTGGAAAAATCCGCCAACCTCACCCCAGTAGTCAACCCAGCACAACTTAATGGTGGAGAGAGAAATTCAAAGAAAGTTAAGAAGACTCACCAAACCCAACCTATTAATGAGGCCCTGAGTCAACAGAAGAAGGATGTAAATATGGAAGAAGCAGGCGACGTCCAAACAAAGAGACAACCTGACAAAACCCTAAAAGGACCTACAAATCCAAACTTTGAATCCATGATCGAAGACTTCCACCCACAAGAAAAGATTAGAGAAGTGGTCCCACCCTCAGCCCCACCAACACATGTTGTCGAACCCACAAAAGTTAAATGCCGCAGAGATGCAGTCTATAAGAATAAAGCTGTGTACTTCATTGATGAAATGGAAGACCTACAACTCGAAGAAGAAACAGGCCATCCAAACAGAACTAAATGCTCTGAAAATGAAATCATACCCGAGATTACTCTTCCAGATACACTCATTCAAGCCATCAGAGCATAATGTCAAGACCGTATTATCATAAAATTACTGGGGAAAACCATCGAATATTGAGCTTTATCTACTAGATTGAAATCGATTTGGGATTTATAAGGGGATTTTGAAATGATTGATTTAGATAATGATTTTTTCTTAATCAAATTGGATTTCCAACAGGATGCGACGCAGGCCTTAAATGGAGGACCTTGGATAATCCTCAACCATTATCTCACCATTCAAAAATGGGAGCCCAACTTCAAACTGTCTGAAGTAGTAGAAACCTCAACAGTGGTTTTGCTTTGTCTACCAGAATTGCCAATCGAATATTATAGTGAATGTGTTCTAAAAAGAATGGCTATCAATTTTGGAAGACCCATCAAGATCAACTTCAACACAGCCACATCCACAAGAGGTAAGTACGCCTGTATTTGTGTCCAAGTTGATCTCTCAAAATCCTTAACACCAGTATACATCCTAGCTGGTAAGGAATACAAGGTAGAATATGAATTTCTACCTCAGATCTGCTTTGAATATGGGCGTGTGGATCACCGGAAAGAAACACGTACTCATCGGTTGAAAAACAAGTCCCCGGAGCACACTTCCTAAAAATTGGCTCCCCTGACACAAACCAACGGTCACCTGCTGCATAACAACAAAAACAATGGCAGTCACTAAAACTTGGTGACAAAGACAGATGAGAGAATGGGTCATAACCAATGAAGACCTAATTATGGAGCTTGGATGCTAGTTAAGAGGAAACCACAGAGGCCTAATCTAGCTATGCAGAGAAAATACACAAAAACTATCCTGAATGGCCCTAAGAAAAATATGGAAGGCCCATGACAGGGGACCAACAACAACCACAACCGTTTTGAGGCCCTAATAGATGGGGATAACAATTATGACCCAAAAGAACTAGACCCAAGCGTGAACCAACAACATATTGGACAACAATCCATGACCTCTTCGCAACTCAAAACAAGCCAGCCCCACCAAGCCTAGTCTAGTATTGCAACCATGATATTGGGCCAGAAGAATGTATCTATCTCTAAGACCCAATTACCTAGCCATTTCTTAACCATTGAACAAACTAGTTCTAACCCTAAACTTAGTTATTTTACACCCAGTTCTGAGCCACCACAATCCTCACAGATACCCCTGATCGCTTCACCATCTCACCGCTCCTATTCGACGAAGATTCTAAATACTGTACCTCCAATGCACAACACTAGATCTGCAACCCAACCAAAAACCCCAACATGGAATAGATAGAAATCAGAAAACTCAATCTCCTAGGGGTGGAAATGAAATAGCAGAAAGAAGAAAATCTGATAACGTTATGCAAAATAGCAACAACAATCATGGATTTCAAAATGATTTTGAAACCCGATCTGTGGAAGGGAGCAAAAGCCTCATTAGAAGCAAGGATGTCAGTCGTGACTCATCCCACTATTGGATTGGAGAGGACAAAGAAATTTATGAAAGGTAAATTACCCTTCTGTGAAGATAATATCATACACAAGCACTCGATGATAGCCTTGATCTGGAATACCAGAGATACTGGAAATAGATGTTTTAAAAACAACTTTCAGCAGCTCCATCACGAGTTCAAGCCGTCTACTGTGGCCCTTATGGAAACGAAAGTCCAATTCCAATCTATGGGAAACTTCTTTTATAACCTCGGTCTAACTATGTCTAGTATGGTTGACCCCAATGGTCTTGGGGGGGGGGAATTTGGGTAATCTGGAATCCGCTTGAAGTCACGGTCACCCCCATCCAAATGCATAGCCATGTGATTCATGTGAAAGTGAAGAAGAATAATTTCAAATTTTGGTTCTTCTCTGCCGTATATGGGAACCCAAATAAAGCTAACAGGGCAGAGTTATGGGAAAACCTTTCTGATTTTGTTGAAGCTTTCTCGGTTCCTTAGGTGGTTGCGGGTGACTTCAATGACTCTACTCAACCTTCAGAAAGACAAAGGTACACCTCCTTCATTGACACGCAAAGATTCCATCTGTCAACAGCAACCTCAATAACTGCGGTCTTATGGACCTGCGAACTCGTGGACCCAGACTGACGTGGGATAACGAAACACAGGGCTTGGCCAACACCAAAGAATGCCTGGACCATGTGGTTGCTAATAGTGATTGGAGAATTAGATTTCCTAAGGCAACCATCACCAATCTACCGCGTATGTACTCTGACCATTGTCCTTTAATTCTGCATATTAATGGCATTGATAAACTGAAAACTTGCAATAGACCTTTTAGACTCGAAGCCATGTGGCTTGAACATGAAAGTTTCAAATGTATTGTTGAGAAAGCCTGGGCTAATAACACTCCTCTAAACCCCACTAAAAATAATTTCCGCCCTTTAGCTACTAAATGGAATCAAGAAACCGTTGGAAACATCTTTAAAAAGAAAAGGCGTATTCTAGCCAAAAATTAATGGTATCCAAAATGCCCTATCTGACCATTTCAGCTTCAACCTTGACAAACTCGATAGAGAACTGAAAAAAGAGTACAACAATATTCTTAATCAGGAAGAAATTTTCTGGTTCTAAAAGTCTAGGGCTCAAGCCATAACGCTTGGTGAAAGAAACACCAAATTCTTTCATGTTACTACCCTAAGAAGAAGGAAAAGAAATCAAATTGAGGGCCTTAAAAATAGTAATAATACCTGGACTGATGACCCTGAGGAGTTGAAAATATCATCTTAAACAATTTCCAAAACCTTTTCTCTGATGATGAACCTGTTAGACATTACCCCAGCTAGTCTAATAATGCCTATCTGGATCTTGAGACACAAGCCTCCCTTATCAAAAATGTTGTTGATGCTAAAATAAAAAGAGCTACTTTAGAGATCAGGGCTAACAAAGCCCCGGGCCCTAATGGGATCCCATCCCTTCTATATCACAAATTCTCAGAAGTTATAGGCCCTGTTACATGTCAATATGTTAAAGATTGCTTCCTAAATAAACTCCTTCCTCCTGAGGATAAAAATGTCCTTGTTTCCCTCATTCCCAAAATCAACCTCCCTGAAAAAATCACTCAGTTCAGGCCCATTAGTCTTTTCAATGTGAACTATAAAATCTTTACCAAAATTGTGGTTAACAGAATTCTTCCCCTCCTTGCTAATCTCATAAGTCCTTTTCAAAGTAGCTTTCTTCCTAGTAGACATACTGTTGATAATATTTGCATAACCCAGGAAATTCTCCATTCTCTCAAAGCCAAGAAGGGTAAACAAGGGAGTATGATATGGAAAATTGACCTTGAAAAAGTTTACGATAAAATAAAATGGCAATTTACAAAGCACACTCTCCATGAATTCAAATTCCCCCAGAACCTCATTGATCTGATTATGGATTATGTGATGGGTAATCACATGTCCTTCCTTTGGAATGGAGAAACTACAAACCATATTAAACTAGGGAGAGGTATCAGACAAGGAGACCCTCTTTCCCCTTATCTCTTTGTGCTATGCATGGAAGGGCTCTCCAACCTCATATGTATGAAAACTATTTCTTAAAAGTGGACGGGCTTAGGGGTCTCTAAAACTGGTCCTTCCATCTCTCATTTATTCTATGCTGATGATCTTATGCTTTTTGTTACTGCTACTAAGAGAAATTATAAACATATGCTTGAGGTTCTTAATATCTTTTCTGATGAAGCTGGTCAAATATTAATTTTGCTAAATCTAAAATGTTTATCTCTGATAATATTCCTAGACACGAAGCCTTTGCCCTAAGGAACATGAATGGTATTCCCATTACTAAGAATTTAGGCATGTACCTAGGAATCCCCCTCATACACAAAAGACTCTCTGAAAATAACTTTTCCCACATTATTAAGAGAGTACAAAACAAACTTGTTGGATGAAAGATTAACTGTTATCCCTAAGTGGTAGAGTTACTCTGGTTCAAGTTGTTGCTGCTGCCTTACCTATATACACCATGCATATCAACTCCCTCGCAATGAGTATTTTCAAAAAGTTGGATAAACTAAATAGAGACTTTATATGGGGGGGGACACCAGAAATTCTAAAAGAATCCATCTCATTAATTGGGATACCATTTGCAGACCTAAACATCTAGGTGGCTTGGGCATTAGCAAAAGTAAAGATAACAAAATATCCATGTTATCCAAACTCGGATGGAGTATCGTAAAAGGTGAAAGCAAACTTTGGGTTGAGATGATAAAAGACAAGTACAAAGTAACTAATATCCCAGAGAATGGGAGAAGAAAAGAAAAGCTTCAGGTGTCTGGAAAGGAATCCTAAGTGCGAAAGATATTTTGGAAAAAATGAACCAAGTGGATTGTTGGAAATGGTTCCAAAATTTCCCTGTGGGATGACTAGTGGTGTGGTGATAAACCTCTAAATCAAGATGGTTTGAGAGTTAATCCTAACATGAGAGTCTGTGACATTATATAAGATAAAGATTGGAAAATCACTGAGGTCGAGAATGTTCTATCTACCATTGAAAAACTGAATTAATCAACACCCATTTAGCTAAACTCAATGTTTTTCAAGACACCCCCTGATGGGGCCTCGCAGGTAATGGCAAGTTCTCCACTAAAGCTGCCTTTGTCATTATCTCCACCCATAATTCCCAACTGCCCCCTCCAGCCTTAAAAATCTGGAGTAAAATATGGAAAATGTCCATACCCCAAAAGTTAAAAGGCTTCATTTGGGCTGTCCTACACAATAGACTCCCTACTAATTCCCTTAGGAAAGTCTATGGTATGACAGACATAAATCTATGTCCTGGATGCCATAGATATTAGGAAACCATTTTACATGTGTTATGGAGTTGCAATTATGCTAGTGAGATCTGGTCTACATAGCTCGACAACCAACATATTCGTCAACTCCAAAATCTTGATGTGCTACATTGTTTTTGGAAAGAGGTCAACATAAACATTTTATTCATATCTATTATGGGGACTAACCGGAAATGCAGGAACAAGAAAGTGTTTGACAACAAACACACATCTACTGTGGAAACCTTATACTCCAGCAAACATTTGGCAAGGGAAGTCTCACTGGCTTTTCATCTAAATACCATCAAGCAGACCATTAACATTACTAAGCTAATTACTTGGTGTATCCCAGATGTAGGTTTCATTAAAGTTAACACCGATGGAGCAGCCAAAGGTAACCCAGGAAGGAGCGGCTACGGAGGAGTCATTAGAGATGATCAAGGGAAATGGATGGAGGGCTTCTATGGATACATTGGCCAAAACATGAGCTTAAATGCTGAAATTTGGGGTATACATAGAGGTATTAATACCATAAGAGAAAGGAACTGGCAGAGAACAACGATAGAAACAGACTCGACATCTGCACTACAGCTGATTATGGAACAAGATATTCAGAATCACCCCCTGAGAGCTATGGTGGAAGACTGTCGGAAGATCATAACTGAGATGGGAAGTGCTCTGACTCACACCATGCGTGAAGGCAACCAATGCACGGATTATTTGGCTAACCAAGGTGTTAAACAAACAGACCAATATGTTTGCATTAGAGAGGCACCTAGAGGGATGAACAGGCTCCTTATGGCTGATATGTGTGGAGTGGCTTTTGAAAGTCTTTCCAATTAAGTTGTCTTTGTTTTTTTCTTCCTTTGTACCAAAAATAAAAATAAAATACATGTCTTAGCAGTTCTTTGAGCTATTTTATTGTAATAAGCATTGTTCAATTTTCTGAGTTCAGATTTCAATTCTTTGAGCTTTTTGGTTAATATAGCACACTTTGTGCACTACTGTTGTTTTTCCCAAACACCTTTCACAGTATCCTTAAAGGTATAGTGCATCATTCAGAAATATAGAATTTAAAGGGTCTTTTACCTTTATACTGCTCTTCAAAGAATCGCACAGTCAACATAGAGTGGTATGAGATTCTAGGTTCATGAGCTATTACTTAAGCTTGGGGAACTTTTTCCATCCAACCTTCATCCTGTAGCATTCTATCCAGTCTGCATCTGATCAACTCATCATCTTTTTATTACTCCATGTATAAAACATTCATGTGGTGGATATATCTTCCAGATGCAAATCATTTTGACATTGATTGAATTCTTCCACCTCCTTATGAGTAGCACCACCAGATTTCTCTTCTGCACTTCTCACAACATTGAAATCGCCCATAATAATCTAGGGATGCTGGCCAATATATCCTCCAACCTGTTTCAATTGTTCCCACAAGGTCTTTCTCTTTGTTCATTTGTCATTTCCATATACACAAGAGAGGTAGAACAACATATTGTGTTCCTTTCTTGTTACAGTCCCAGTGATAATCTGAGGTTCACAAGCAACCATATTGAACTGAAATTGCTTAGTATCCCATCCAATCAATATTCTAGAAATTCCTTTATTGGTGGCATTGTTAATAAACACCCACTCCTTATTCCAATCAACCTAATTTTTTTTTTTTACCATTTTCTTTATTTCATGATGTTTAGCTGAGTCACTGAGACCCCTTATGTTGCAACTAGCCAACATTGTCTAAGTAGATTTTATACCTTCCCCCTTCAAAGCATGGGAACTGCTTCCTTTTTGTCATTGTGCTCCACTAGTTGTCACTGATTCCTTGCTTGATTCCCAACCATCCTGAATTTCTATTTTCTCCTCCTCTCTTTGATTCAATAGCTGAAATTTGTTATGTAACATTGGGGTAGATAGACTTGTACTACTTGTCTCATGATGAGGAACAATTGGTGTAATAACCACACTGCTCTGCTCACTCCCTATTACTACCTTTTTCAGCCATACTTGCTGAGTTTTTGGCTTGAGATAAAGAGAAGAATCCCAATGACCAAAAGTTTTACACTGGATGCACTTTGCAAGCTTCCATTCATACACCACATTTTGTTTGTGATTCTTACCATCTGGTCTTATTAATAGAACTTCGTCAGGAAATTTGTTGTTAATGTCCATTTCCACATACACTCTTGCATGCATTAACCTCTCTCTAAAAGTTGTCATCCGATTAGTAAAGAGGGGTTTGCCTAATGTACTGCTGATTTTACTTAGCATATTCTTGGACCAAAACTGTAATGGTAATTGTGGGAATTTAATCCATACAATGACAACTTGCAGACCTTCCTTTTCTAGTGACATATCTTCAGACCATGATTTTATTATCAATGGTTTATTGTCAAAAAACCATGGTCCTTTCTCAATAATCATGTTCTGTGCTTCAGAATTTTCAAGCTTGATTAAGTAGACACCTGGTTTCAAAAGGCTTACTGTAATGCCACTATAGGTACTCAATTTCCTCGCGAAAACCCTTTGCATTACGTGAACTGGTGGTCTGGCTCTAAGAACATAGACTACCACTGCATGTTACCATTGTTATACGCCTGATTTTGTCTTCCATGGTATATTGTACTCTATTTTCCCCTTAATTTCTTGCGGTTCAATAAATTCTAGTTTGTGTTCTTGCACAAATTCTTTATTAGATCGTACCACATTCGTATATGATTTAGCATTAACAGTGTGCCTCAATCTATTTTCCCCAATTTTAATAGTGTTCTTTGTTAATGCAGGGCATTTAATCTCCTTTTTTGCGTCAAAATCAGATTCAGGAAGCAGGTGGGAAATACCTTCATTAATCGCGTCCTATTCAAGCGTCTTTATTATTGCCGATTAGTTTTCTTGTGCAATCTATGTCTGTAATTGTACATCATTTATTGGCTTCTCTTGATTTAATACCTTCACTGCACTTTTCAGTTCCTGATTCTCTTGTCATAATTCCATTAACTGTGTCTGTAAATCTCTAACCATTTCACGTAGTTCTTTTTAATCATCGGAATCCGAACTTGAAACTTGCATTTTACCCGGCTGTAAATCGGGAACATCACAGTAATCCTTCGAACCTAATGCAACCGTCAACTTTGTTGGTGGGTGATTCCAATTGTTTGCTGATTTCACCTCATGGTTTTGTGTTCAGTGCTACCCAACAAAATCTTTCGCAAATGCATTCGTTGGATGACCCCGTAGTCGATTTGATTTTCCTTCAGTGGCCATATCATAAGAGGAAAATAGCAAACCCTAGAATTCTAGAGAGCAGTCAGAGTATCTTGCCTCTTACTTCATATTAATGACAGGGATTATTGTTTTGCAATTGGACAAGTTCTAAGCAGAAACTATTTTATAAAATGGAGTTTGGGACAACTTAAAAATTAACTACCTATAGTGACTATTACACTTACTATTCCTATTTATACCAATCAAACACACAAACTCTTTCGCCCCGAAATAGACAAACCCTTCTTCTATCTACTCCCAAACACACACACACACACACCCATACCCATACCCATACACACAAACACCCCCCCCCCCCCCCGGCAAAACACACAGATTTACACATACATGTACCCATTGATTTACACACACCGACACATACACACCACATACATCAACACATGCACACACGCAACAAACATACAGATTCAAATACATGCTTCACACGCAATGAGCAACACACACGCGTGCGCACACATAGACAAAGCTGCACAAAACGTACACATACACACCCCACACAACCAACGAACAACAACACACACATGAAGCCCTGCAGTAACCTCCACCTAAACAAACTACAGAACTTACTAGGTTCCAGCTCCATTTCCTTAATATTCTAACATTCAATTTAGACTAGCAATTACTCATTGATTCTGGAGAATTAGATTCAAGGGTCGGACGCAGAAATTACTACTCGCATTATCTTGTTCCGATTACTTATCTATACTAGTAATTCATACCAAGCACTTTGCAGCCTATGTTGATTACTAACAGCTTGTAGATCCTATCTAAAAGCGTAGATGAAAACTTGGTTTAGCGATCTCGAAAAATTTTCCCCTTTCTACATCTGACCAAACCTTCCTCTTACTGACTCCACATGGTGAAATTAGTTTACTACTCTCTTACATGTAGCCTAATAACAAACCTTTAGAGTCCCTTCTGCATTTTCTTTCCTTCACAGTTCCGTCAACGATACAAGACGTCCCTTCTTTCGCCAATTCCTTTCCTTTTTCATTTCCTAACTTCTCCCTTCATCCATTTTTATTTTTCTTCTTCATTTCTCCACCATTGACTTTTTCATTTCCCTTTCGAATTACCTACAATCTCTTTGGCCACTACTTTCATTTCCCTTTTCTCCAGTAATTATTAGCCCCCTTTTTGTGC
The DNA here is from genome assembly GCA_033070095.1 of Escallonia herrerae. NCBI lineage: Eukaryota > Viridiplantae > Streptophyta > Magnoliopsida > Escalloniales > Escalloniaceae > Escallonia > Escallonia herrerae. Next base: position 66,725 of record JAVXUP010001745.1, on the reverse strand, counting down.
TCTCTCACCCCTCCCCACCCCCTCTTTCTCATATTATCAGTTTCTCTTTTAACTTTTCTTTCTTTCTTTTTCAAAGGTCTTTAATCTCTCTAGTTTTTTCTATCTTATCTTTTCCTTTGCTATTTAAAAATAATCAAAAATGAAATAGTATTAACCTATAATTATGCAATAAACTCTGATTTAATTACTTTTTCTCAATTATCCCCCTTCACATTCTTATATAGTCTATTGCATCCGGTTTCAAAAATGTGGCTCACAGTCACCAATACTATTACGCATTCCAATCATCGTAAAGACTCCATTTGTATTACTTATAAAATTACAGCTAAAGAAAGAAATAAGTCTTCAAGAATTTACCATAAACCAATCCTAGGTTCGGGATATTACATTATCTTCCCCTTAAAGAAATTTCGTCCTCAAAATTTGGTGTTCCTTAGATTGCTCTTCTTAATCATGATTGATCTTAGATACCCATTGTCATAACACCTCAAGTGCCTATATAACTGACATCATTTAAGCAATTGGCAAACATGCCCAGATAAAATTCCGAGCCACTTTACGAAGTGTAAGCGCTAAAAGTCTAAATTATTTCATAAGAAGTCGTCAAATTTAGATGGCTCAGTGCCACTTGATTATAAGTTGTAATGCCTCAAATATTATATCAAAAGCATGACTGAATCGTTATTCTACCCCCTATTTTGCCTGTGGGATTTTGAGATAGTTCACATATAAATAGGTGACTTTTACAGTACCGTGGTTGCCATGGAAACTACCATTAGCCCCTCTGTGAGCAAAGCAGCTCTGAAGTGTTGGGTTCTCCTCCCTATTTTGATCATTTCATTAGAGGCAAACACGTTCATCAACTGTATAGACCCAACTACTCTAATGCTATCTAAGGAGTACATCAATTGGCTGTGGCCTGACATCCGAGAAAGAATGTTGGCTTTGAAAAGTAAGCTGAGGGCAGAGTTGAATTAGGACTTTCCAAGTGCTTATGAGATAAGGTCTTTGGAGCAAGCCAAGGAGAAAGCTCGTGTTGCTATCCATTTAGGGCCAGAGGTGTTTGAGCCTGGTAAGTCTTTTCAGAGTATAGTGCAAAGTTTCCATCGCCCTCAAGCTGAAGGTAAAGTTCGAGTCACTTGGATCTAACAGTCTTAGGTTGGTTCCCAGTTGTTTGAGGAGAAGTTCTATGTTGATGGGAATTCAATACAGTCTTTACGCATGGATGAGCCTCGATGACACCCTTCTTTGCTGCTTAAGAAGAAGCCCCAGAAACAGTCCCCATCTATCAAAGCTACTTAGAACTGAGAAGCTAACGTGGATGTTTATCTCGAGGGTCGGTTTGATTGCAAGGGTAATAAAGGGAAGGACAAAGTGGATCAGAGACCCACTGCCACTCAATATCTCACACAATTCACATTCAAACACAGACACCCACTGCCACTTCATGCACACACTGTCCCACCCATATACTCTCGACAATTCACTCAAACACTCTTCTAATCACTTCCATTCTCTCCTAAAACACACCATGTCACCACAAAATTCATAATTTACACATTATTTTGCTGATGCGTTAGCAACTCTAGCGTTAATGTTAAAGATACCCAAAGGGTAAGAAGCAGAGCCATTTATCAGTAGGAAACGAGACACAGATGTATGTAATTAAATTGTGGTGCATAGATAAGTGAAGCCAAAATAGAAGAACCGTGCTACACAAACGTGGGCAATTTCATCGAAGACGAGAAGAGCCCTAAAAGATCATCCTTAAAAGACTACATATCACTACAGAAACAGGCTGCACAATTCATAGGTGCAATCAAACACTTTATACGACGATTACGATGATGGAACACCTGTTATGTGTCATTGAGAATGAAGGTTGTCAGATTATGGAGAGTATACATCCAGGCGAGTACGGAACCCACATGAATGGTCGAATGTTAGCAAAAGAAGTTCTTCGTTAAGGATGCTACTAGAGTACCTTGGAGTGTGGTTGCATCAATCACGTGTGCAAATGCCACTAATGCTTATTATACATCAATCTGCAAAATCTCCTCCTTTAGAAGTTGTAAAATATGACATCACCTTGGCCTTTGCTAGTTTGGGGAATAGACATAATTGTGAAATCAGTCCAGAAGACTCCAACATTGGGTGGCCTAATTTATCAGAGCCAACATTTTTATTGTGTGGGGTTTCGCATGAGTTAATTTTTGAAAATTGACTGCATTTTGAGGGAGAAGTAACAAATATGATAAAAAAAAAAAGTATGGCATTACTTGATATCGACTTCGTCTTATCCCCCGCAAACATATGGGACTTTTAAAGTCACCAACGAGAACATCAAGAATGTCTAAGCAGAATGACAAATGCATCTCGTAGTTGGCCTAACAAACGTCCTTAAGCCCTCTAGGGCTATAAGACATCCGTTTGGACGTCCACTAGGGCTACACCCTACTTGTTGGTTTACAATATGGAAGTAGTCCCGCCAGTAGAATTGGAAGTAGCTTCCGTGTGAGCACTATTGAGAGATCAGATAGCCGAAGAAGATTGGGTTTGAAACTATTTTGAAAAGCTAGTATTGGCAGATGAAAAGTGATTAAAAGCTCTCTATCATGTCCAGGGTTATGAGAAATGAATTGCCCAAGCATTTAACAAGCAAGAGAAAGAGCACGTTTTGAAAGTACGAGACTTAGTTTTAGAAGAGAACAATGGGCGTGTCTAAAAACATCCGGGGGAAATTTGTGCCTAATTAGTCGATGCCCTATATGATCAAGCAGATCATGACAAGAGGTGCAGCCTGTTTATCAACTTAGATGAAATTGAATTGTCACGACTAATCAACTTATGTCGATCAAAGATATACCATGCTTGAATTATGATTTGTAAATGAACTAAGAAGGACCTGATCCTCCCTCTAAACACCAATCAGCACACGTATTTTTATGTAATACTTCATATGGTGGTACGTAAGCAACCCGTAGACATGCATGGGTTGTGGTCAAATTTTCATAGGAAGGCTCATATTTCACTGGCATAGACTTTGATTACATTCTTAGTAAAAGGGAAAATAAAAAGCTTGCTAGGTTAAAAGCCCAGCAAAGGGTGGCCTAGGCAAAAGTTAGGGCACCAATAAAAATAAAAAAACAATACATAAAAAAGAGAAAGAAAGAAAATACTTCTAATTCCTATCAGCAATCAAATGAATATTCTATCTACGATTGGGTTGTCATTATCCGATTTTCTTTTCCATCGGAGAGCAGGTATCTCCATCCAACAAAAATAGTTTAGCCAAACTTTTGCTTAACATTCCTTTGAAAGTCAGCCTCTCTAATACTGAAACTCTTTCCTTCTGAATTCCTTGCCCAGTCGCAAAATCAGTTCCTCCAGTTCGATGAAACCTACCCTGGAGATAAGCATATGTCCAATCTACAGGCCAGTTTTAGCCTTGGCCTTAAGCTAGTCTCCTCGGTGATCACTCTCAATGGTAGGTAAAGTGGCAAACCAATCAATCCAGCATCCATCAGATTGTAATTTATAATTCATTTATGTCACCATCGAATTTCTCTTTAAACATTTGAGAAGTAATCCAAGATCGTCGAACCCAAATGATCTTAGTCTGCTCTTCCATCTGAGGTCAATGGAAGCAACGTACAATATTTTGTGATGATTTACAGGGATTATATAATTTGAGTCCCATACCTTCCTGAAAACATGCCTCTTCCTTGGCCTTTTTGAGGAATTTGATCTCAAATTGGCTGTTAAGGTGTTAAGGAAGTCCCAGTCTAGTTTTTCATGTAGTCTGGTCTCAGTAGCCAAAACCGCTTCACTAATTCGAGCGACATAGAGTTGATGTAAGAATCTGATAATAAAGGTAGGTCAGAGGTTGCACCACAAACATTCACTTCGGCATAAATGGAACGATGGCAGTGTGAGTAGGTTTCCAAACCTCAAGAATTGGTCCAAATCAAAGAGAGAATGAGTTTGCGCATAAGGAAGAAATTTATGTAAGGCATAAGAATGATTTGTTCATGATGGACTACTTACCAAAGGACCCGGTAAGTGAACTAAAAAGATATGAAACGTAGACCAATGAGACATATACAGTGGTATCTAAGGGTCCGCAAAATAGCTTCATGAGTCCTCCATTAGTTACCGTATGAATGGATATCTTTGGAACCTTGGTTTAGAAGAACCTAATCCAAGCCTCAAAGAGTAAAGGTCTGGGCCTAAAGGAGTGAAGATGATATTTTTCCTCAATTAGTCCAGCTATTAAATGCATATGATCAAAAAGCCACAAGCAAAGAAACAAGGGATACCTCTAAATTCAGCACCAGGTTCTTGGTATACCTTGGTGATAGCATTGATAATCGCAGCAACCACTATCGAAGCTAAAGTCCTTCCTTGAAAGAGTATTTAAGATATGAGATCTACTCGAATGAATGTGCTTACCTTAAATGAATGACTTCGCCCACTCAAATGTGACCTACAATAGGCACACGAGATACGTCTAATATCCCTCTTAAATGAAAAGTACGCCGATAGATAGCCTGATAGGGAAATCCATCAATGCTAAGAATTCCTCATAGGTAGGGTAGAGTTTATCATTACTGAACTGAAAAACGTGATCTTGTGGAAGCCCAAAATTTGTAGGTCGTTAGGAGAATATCCTCATGAATGGTTACAGTTTGCAAACTCATGATGGTTTTCAAACGAAATGGGCCATCTACATGGATGAGCTCTATTTTTAATTGGCAAAGAATTAAAATTGAATCTCAAAAGTTGTCAGACCATCTCCTTTATGGCCACGGGGATACAGAGCCCGTGGAGTGCGAAAGGCAGGTTAGTGCCAACGTACCCCAATCATATTCCCCCACTGATCCAATATCCTCCAGAGCCCTCAAACGCAACAGCTAAAAAGGATCTTCTCTAGCACGTATAGCAAAATTCTCTCACATCAAACTCAAACCTTTATATTGCGACCATAGCGTAGCAAGCAAAATCGAGCCGCCTTTCTTAAAGGCCGACATAAATCCTAGTAATCGTTGCACAAGATCGCAGTCCTGGTCCAAGTCATAGTCCCATGTATCAGTTTACCCCTTACCCTAATACCCATAATCTGCACAAAATTATATGGGCTAGGGATCGCTTCCTTGAAAGGAAGGTGACAAGTGTTGGTGGAATCCACCACTACTCAACGAGAGTCGAGAGATGCTTCGTACCATGGGTCAAAGGGTGCAACACATTGAAAAAGGATTTGAAGCCCGTAACGACTATCCGTTACTCCACAACATCTAGGACTTTCTTCCACCACTCCCATAACAAATTTGGAGAACCACTAAGCCTAATATTTTTGGGGAGGGGCAGCATTGGTTCAAAGCAAAAGAAAGAGAGAGCTCAGAGATTCTACCGGTTTATGCATGGAACTTGTAAATACATATAGGAAAATGCATATGGTATCCTAAATTGCACGGTAGAATCATCATTTAGAATATTTCATAACTGGGTGTGTGGTGAGGATGATAGATAATATGCAATTACATACTTGATCCTTGAGAACAAGTTGCTGAGATGCCCGACTTGATTCGGGTTAAGAACAAGTTGCAATTACATACGTGATGCCGTCATGACTTTCCACACCACAAACCGACAAACACATTCAATTGTCATTCCCAACGGTACATGAAAGTTCCCACAAAAAGAAACATGCCCCTTGATAGCAAGAGCTAATCACCTCATTCTCGTATTACGACCAGTGGTCTTACCATAATTCACGCTAAATTGGATCCAATTCACACTACGACTAATTGTCACTTCATATGTATGTAAAGTATGGCCAATGTTTACTTAATTTGAATTAAATCAAGTTAATAGGTGATTGACAGGTATACAAAACTGATTAAACCATGATTAGAAAAAACTGAAAAAAAAGATAATTATTGATTAATTGCGATTCTATAGCCATGTTTGACCAAAATTTCACTATTACTTACAAAGACCATTAGAACCATTTTTTCAAACACTGAGCCTACTTGTTTTTCATCTTTATTTTCTGTTTTTTTTTTGTCATTTTTGAAAAGTTAAGAAAAAGTGCAGTAATTTTTCAAAATTTCTGAACAAAGGGCTGACTTACAAGCAAAAGGATTTTTTTGAAATCAATTAATTTTGTCTTCTCCAATAACCCCTCCCCCCAAAATAGTTGATACAAATCGTTTTATGTAAAAGTACAAGTACCGTTATGAAAAAATGCTTGTCAGTTTGTGCAGATATTCAGTTGTTATTTCGCTTGTAATTATTTTAATCGTTTTAAAATTCATCACGATTCAGTATGAAATTTGCTTTACAGAATCGATCACAAAGACGTGCTTACTTGCACCACTCACTCTCCCTCCACTCACTAGAGACCCCTATGCAGAAATTGTCTCCACAATAACCTCTCTCTAGACAACCATAATGCAGCCCCGCCATACCGATGGTACTCTCATCGATTAAGGGCGCGGATAACATTTCCTTAATGTACTCAATTTTTTATTGGATTACATTAAGATAATGTTATCCATATTTTGCGTTTGTCAGTCACAAACAAGTCAGGCAAGTCAGTCAGAGTGGAGCCAAAGTGAGAGCATCAGGGCGCAATTCTTCAAAAGAACGCGAGCTAGCAAGTCCAAAGCGTTGAAAAGCTACAAAACTACAGTTCTATTTTTTTCTACGAATTGGTGTATCTTCAAAGTTGTTTAGAAGACTCTAGAGGTTCTTATTATCGTGCCAAACATAAAAATGTTGACAAGTGACAATTTGGTGCATCAAAAAGCAAGAGACTTTTTTTAAAAATTCTATATAAGGAAGTGTACTCGATTGAAGAAATCAAAATCATTCGAAGAATCTCTAACCTATCTAACCATATCTATTGTGGTTTTCTTATTGAGAAGGTTCTCGACTTCCAGCTTGTGAAGATTAAAAGCAATAGTTATCACCTAGTTATCCCAATTTTCACACTTCTAAATTTAGTATCACATGGCACATTTCTGAAGAGAGTCAGGTGATGTAATTGTAAATTCTCAGAACCTAGAGATAAGCGTCTGCTTTCTATCTTCTTGAACCAAAAAAAAAAAGTAATTAAAAATTTAGAATTATTTTTCTATAAATAAAGATATATCAAAAAACTGAACCTGGTTCTGAAATACATAAATGTTTATACCCATGACTTGCTAGCAATTAGCATCTGTATGTTTCTAAATACGGAATACATTTAGAAACCTATGTCACTTAGCTATATTCTATAATTAAGTAATGTACTCATGCAGGGAGTTGGTAAAATTGCAGCGCCAACATCGTAGTTATCATATGTGATTTGATTGTTTATGTTGTCACGTGGGCAGCCCAGATCCTCTTTCGTTTTAAGTGAACTTCTTCATCTGTCTCATTTATAGGGCACACAACGAGAAAAGATTTAAGAAGAAGGTGATTCAATCCGTCCATCCACTATTAATAAGCGGTCAAATTAAAATACACTGACAACTGAATTTAAATTGTCAAGGTGAGCAAAGATCAGCTCCTACTATTGAATTCTCGAGACCTAGAGAATGAAATGGGTTTCCTGTACATCCCATGTGAGTTTCATTGAGACAAAAACAAAAACATACAACCATAGGAAAGTGTACCCCAAAAGATGTTATAAACAAATAGAATGCAGTAGTTGTAATTCATACCGTCATAATGACTTGCAGGCTAATTTTTTTCTTAAAAATAATAAACAGAATAAATATGAAAGTTAGGCATTTGGCATATCCCAATCACGGTCAAGACAAATGAAAAGTCAAGTAAATGCGCACAGTAAAACAATGCACATAGTAGAATACCACTAAAATACCAAATATAGCTAGATTTTTTGTTTTAATCAAGTTCATTTCATTAAATAAACGAACAAAGGAACATCCTACAAAAAAACTAGTTCCCCAAATCATCCATTAGCAAAAGAAGATGAGAAATGGATGATGTGGGAACTAAACCAAAAAATTATTGTTATCCGCCCATTTAGCCACGTTATGAACCAAGCTATTTACAGTTCTACTAACTTTTGCAAAGCACTAGGATATGATCTTCAATTTTCCTCTCGCCTCCTCAATTGTAGCGCAGCATTTCCAACTTTGAGTAGTGTCTTGATCATTGAACCAGTTTACTACTGTTTGAGCATCTCTCTCGAAGAGGGCATGAGTGCATTTGTTTGGTATAAACAAATCAATAGCAAGATGTTTTGTTATGAAATATAGCTAGATTTCGTTTAACGTATAAATCACCTTGTAGAATAGAGTGCTTATCACAAATAGATACCGCCAATAATTCACACAACTTATCACGAATAAATTGTAGAACAAATGCTTACTATAAATATCACGCATCCCAATGCTTATCACAACTAGATCATAGAATATGATGCGTAGTACAAATAGATGCGGATATCGTTCACACAATACAATACTTATCACAAATATAATAAAGAAGAAGAAGAAGATGCTTATTACAAACTCTGTATAAATACTAAACTGCAGAGTAACCAAACAAATACTGCAGCAAAAGAAGAACAAGATGCTTATTACAAACTCTGTATAAATACTAGATAAGAAAAAAGGAGGTTTACAGGCTGAGTGCGTTAATTTATGGACATCACCTCTTTGATTATGACAAGACACAGTTTCAGTTGCCATAGTTTATAGCCACGGCCTCGACGTGTCAGCGCCATCAATATTATATAACTGTCAACAAGGGTTGGTTCAGCGGTTCCTAAGATCTCAATCCAGGTTTTTCACCTGGGTTCGAATCCTGCCCGCCGCACTTGTTGATGGCAAACTTACGTCCTCGCCCTACATGTGCTCCACACACGGGTCCTTGTGCGCTTTGGCCCCGACATAGGTGCGGAAATCGAGGGCTCAGATGTATGTGGCGGCCTTGTAGGTCCCTGAGGCGCAATACTCTCTGCCGGTTGGATTAGAACCTTACGGTCTAGCCTTTTTTGAAGCAAAAAAAAAATCAATATTATATAACTGGCACTTGGCTATAGGAAAAATATCAATTTTGGATCGTACTTTTATCATTTATATTTTTTATAATGATCATAAAAAAAATGTATATCATTATAATTTTATATATTAATTTTAAGTAAAATTATTCAAACAGTGATACAAAAAAAACTTAAAACACCTCAAAGATGTTTTCAGTTTTTTTCCACTTAAACCTAACCCAATGTAAAAAAAAGAAGCTAATTTTTTTAATAGAAATAATAAAAATACAAGAACATATTTTTTAACTGAACATAAAAAATCATAAAAATAAAAATACAAACAAAAAATACTAAACATATGTCGCCTTACATATCGGCCTTTTTTTCTTCCCATCCTAACTTGAATCTCAGACTTCTAACATGTTTGGGGCCAGTGGGACTGTTAGATCCATAAGACAATTTTCTAGATGTGTGGGTCCAATAAATGATGTCACGATCCCACATGAAACATATTGCGGAATCTTGACAATTTAGTAGAGTTGTCAAATGGGCCGGGCGGCCCGCGGCCCAGCCCGGCCCCTTTCTGGCCCGGGCTTGGCCCGGCCCATACACGAACAGTGCTGGCCCGACCATTTTGGGCTTAGGGCCTGGACCTGGGCCAGGCCTGAATTTTTCTGAAAAAATCTAGGGCCAGGCCTGGCCCGAAAAAGCCCAGGTTTGGCCCGGCCAGAAGAACGGCCCGAAAAAAGCCCGGTTTTGGCCCGGGTTGGCCCGGGTTTGGCCCGGTTCTGGCCCCCCTCTTCACTTTTGAAAATTTGATTTCCCCCCCCCCCTTTCCCCCCAACGACTTTATTCCCCTTTCCCCCCCCTAAATTCCACTTTTACCCCCCCAACAGCAAAATAACGGCTACTTTGGGGGGTATTTTGGTCCAAGTTTATTTTTTCAACTCTTTTAAGGTTTTTACACTTTTACCCTCCCCAACAACTATAAACGGATAGTTTTTAAGGTATTTTGGTCTTTTGTGAAGTTTCAAAAATCTATAAATTCACACCATTTCTCTCTAATTTTTCACACCAATCTTCTTACTCTCTCTTATATAAACATTCTACATTTCTACAAGCTTTGCTACTCTTGCTAATTACTACTCTTATTTACTAATTAGTACTCTTGCATATTATTACTCTTGTTTACTAATTACTACTTTTGCTAAATTTTAATTACTAACCACTCCTCTTATTAATTTGTTACTCTCTAATTCTTTTGTCTAGTAATTAGTAATTAGTGAATTTTTATATTTATCAATTACTATTACTAATTTTTTTTAATTACTAACTCTCTCCAATTTTGAATTACCCTCAGTGATTCATTTGTTACTCTTTAATTCTTTTAATTGTTATTTTTAATTACTAATTACTGCTCTTATACTTGTGTATTTAGTTACTCTTACTAATTTTATTTAGCGTCAAATATGGCTGGATTATTGAAGAAACTGAAGCGTGGATCATCATCACGAAAAACATCATCATCATCACAAGCACCACCACCAGCACAAGCGCCAGCACCACGGCCATCACAAACACCAATCCAAGCACCACCACAACCATTCGTTCCTGGACGAATGAGTACAGGCTGTATGATAGATACCCAAGCCAATTGGGAGTTCAATCAAAACATTCCAGATTTTGAATACACGCCTGATCAAGACCCCCCGCATTATAGTCAAGGACGCAGCTCGGTTGGCGAAGCTACTACTCCGTGGCATAATCTTAACCCTATGCCTGGTCATGATGAAGAAGGGCCGAGCAATGCCTCCGGTAATGAGCCAGAAGTCCAAAAGGGGAAAAAAAAGAAAGCCGAGTGTTGGAATCATTTTGATGTAGTTACGGTGGACGGCATCCGAAAAGCTCGATGTAAGTACTGTGCTAAATTATTTTCGTCTGGTAGTGGTAATGGACATCTTAACAGGCATTACCCTCAGTGTGCACCTCGACAAGGCCACGTCGAACCTACCCAAACGCAGTTATCTTTTGACGGTAAGTTATTTGTTTATAATCAGCGAGAGCAAAGAGACGGTCTCGCTGAATTTGTTATTCATGATGAACAAGCCTTTTCTTTTGCCGATAATGCTAAGCACTCTAGATATATGAACACATACGTTCAACCTTTGTACAAAAAGGTTCATAGAAACACAACTAGATCCGATGCACTCCGACAGTATAATGCTGCTAAAGCACGCCTGATCGATTATTTCGATAAATTTGACGGTAAAGTTAGTCTTACTTCTGATATTTGGCAATCTCTGTTTACTTTTGTTAGTTATACTTGTGTGACCGCCCATTGGATTGATGCAGATTGGATTATGCACAAGAGAATCATCGCTTTCGAGCTCTTTCCTTATTCGCATGATGGAATGAACATTGCTACTATTATATTAAAAGCATGTACCACGTTTAAATTAAAGGATAAGATTATGAGTATTAGTTTTGATAATGCTTCTAACAATACAGCTGCTGTTGATGCTTTACAGGAGAGCCTCAAACCTGTACTTTCTGGTAAATTATTTCATGTTCGTTGTGTTTGTCATATAATTAATTTAATTGTTCAAGATGGTTTAGCTGCTGCAGGAGATATTCTTGTCAAAATGAGGGGTATGACAGCGTATGTTAATAGTTCGAGTCCGAGAACACAACAATTTAAAACGTTGTGTGTTGAATATAATATGCCTCGCAGGAGAGCAGTTACAGATGTGGTCCACAGGTGGAACTCTACATACCATATGCTTTTACACATTCTGGCATACAGAGAAGTCTATACGCATTTTCTACTAACCCAGTTCCCAGCCGGCTTGCCAACTCAAGAGGAATGGCAGATGGCCACATACCTAGCTGAATTTTTGGAGGTATTTTACACGTCTACCAATTTATTGTCTGGTACGTACTATCCCACCTCTCCTCTCACTAAAATAAAAATATTGGAGTGAACTGCCTGTTATTTTTGCTGTTGCTACTTGTTTAGATCCTAGGTTAAAGTTGCATGGCGTGAACGTCTCGATACAAGAGATATCGATATTAATGTGCTACCCAGTAGAGGATACAACCGCACTCACAGCGAAAGTGAGCAAGACATTTGAGGAACTGTTCAACCTCTATCGTAATTCTGCTGACGTGCGCGGACGAGCTTCATCATCGACTGTTGAGAGGTATTATGCGCCATACCTTAAGGGCTTTGAACATCTAGTAGCAAGACAACTACCAGGTGAAGGTACTTCTAATTCGGCAGGTTCGTCTACTTTTTCCTCTTTTAATGAGATTGGTGTATATTCAAATACTGATCATTATTCTGATTTATCAATGCAAGAACAGTTAATTTTAATTTTTTCAAATTGTATGGGATGTACTGCCAGTGCAAGCCTCCACGGTTGCTTCAGAGTCGGCATTTTCAGCGAGCGGGAGGGTTTTGGATGACAGGAGGAGTCGTCTTAACCCCGAGTCGCTCGAGCTATGTGTATGTTGGAAGGATTATCTTGATGCGAAATACCGCGAGCAAGATAAACCGATTGATGATAGGAAGAGCAGTGACTCGGATGTTGAAGTACTTCCGGATGATTAGGTAATTTCTTTTTATTTTCCTTCTCTTAAGTTTTAAGAATAAAATTTTTCACAAAATATATATATATATATATATAATAAGTTTTTACAAGCAAGATATATATTTTTTCGTATATATAAAAAAATAGGTAACTTCGCCTGTTTGTTTACAAGCAGCCGGTCTCAAGCCCGGATAAAAGGAGGAGGGCCTATAAACACATTTATCTTCAATGTATATGATTTATAATGAAATAAATTGATAAAGATTAGGTTCGTTAAATTATGAATATTGAACATGCCTAGAGTACAATTTGCTTAAACAATAATAACAAATTACCATAATTAAAACTCTTACCTTGAATAACAAGAAAATGCCAAAAACAAATTTGGGCCCGGGCCCGGCCCAAGCTCGGCCCTAAATGTTGGGCCGAGGGCCTTGGCTTGGACCGGGCCCAGATATACCCAAAACCAGGCCCGGCCCAGCCCGGTTGGCAGCCCCCTTGGCCCAGCCCCGGCCCGATTTACTGGAGGCCCGATGGGCTTGGGCTGGGCCGGCCCAAGCCCGGCCCATTTGACACCTCTACTATTTAGGCTCTGTTTAAAAATCTTTTTGTTTTTCGTTAAAAAAAAGCGTTTGATACATAATTTTTATTTTTTTCTTTTAATTTTGAAAACTAATTTTTAAAACATTACTATTTTTAAAATTTCTATTTTAGAGTTTTAAATTTTCAGGTTTGATTTTTATTTTGACACCACCACCCCTATCGCCACAACTAACGCTTACCACCCCCGGCCCCCGCAGCTGCCGGCCACCGCCACGCCCCATCATCTCCACCATAATCAACAATAAAGAAAAATTTTTAATTAAAAACTGGGTAATTAAAGACTCAAAAAAATTTTAAATAAAAATTGGATAATCAAACACTCATTTTTATAAATAAAAAAAAAAACTAAACTGATTTTGATTTTGATTTTTTTGAAAATAGAAAATTAAATCTGAAAGTGATTTCAAACGTTACTTTAGACTTGAATCAAAATCAAAGTCAACCATAGAATTTGGACACATAAAAAACTCTTGTTTCGTTTGCTTAAAAGATAAGGTTAAATTTTTGCTCTTACAGTTAAAACCCCTCGTATAGCAACGATTAATTGTCGCTAATATATTTAATAACATTCTTACTTAACACTTTCAGCGATAATTTTCAGCGACACTTTTTAGCGTTACCAGATAAAAATAACTAAAACATATATTAACGATAAAGTGTCGCTCTACAAGGGGGTTATAGTTATCTTATAACAATCTAATTAGCAAGCCAATTTTTTTTTAGATGAGAAATATCAGTATATTAAAAGTTTTTATTGTTTGACACATTCTTTCAGAGAAGAAATTATTATGCTAGAAATCTAGAAAAGTTTAACAAAAACATTTACCATATATGTTTTGACCGATGCAGACTCTGTGTATCCTTCTTCTCGTCATGAGTATATGTTTAACAAAGGATTTTTTTTTTCTTTCAAGAGAGGTGAAGTGAACTACATTTGCATTGTTAGGGAGGATTTTTTTTCATCTTTCGACGCACTCCTTTTTCTTCTTTTTCCATCTTATATCAAATCCCGGGTTTAGTTCAGGATATTTGTTGTACATCAAGTTTTGCTAAGATTTATATACTAAGCAAATATTTGGTAGGTAAGCTATTGTTTTGTCACTGTGATGTTTAATGGAGTAACACAACAATCAAGATTTGCAAAAATTGCTTACGCTGATACATATGCTCTACTTGGATCCTTCATGCCATCTCTTTATGCCGTTGATAACATCTCAATACATGCTTTAGCTATATTCCCAACACTTACTAGGCTTTTATCTCCTACTGAACTACATCTGTATTGTTGTTTGCCTAATCTTAACATGTTACTTCAGTTGGCAGGTGATGTTTATATCTCTCCGCACGTAATCACGATCTTTTTGGACGTATGTAAAATTAGTCAAACTGCCCATTCTAATTATATCTCGCAACGGATGGATGGGCGACATGGTCTGGCAAGTCAGGCGGCCCATAATAGCTTTTTTTTTTTACATCGGGTGGAACGGTTTAGTTGCTTAATTCTAATGTTTATAAATAAGCTATGCGATTTTTGTAGCTAGTGTTGTTGGTGTTCTTGGATAAGATTTTGGCATGTGGCATTTTGGCTTGATTGTTTTCTCATGCTTTTAGGATGGGGGCTGTCATCCTAACTGTTCAAGCCTCTTTAAATTAGTGTGTATATATATATATATATATATATATATATATATATATATATATATATTTCTTATATTTCTTTAAAAAGGAAAAGGAAAAAAAAAAGAGGAGAAGTGAACTGCCCATGAAATATTAAATTCACAACATTCCAAAAAGTTAAGCAGTATTCGTAATTATCCGAATTTCCCACACTCCTAAGTTTGGTATCACGTGGTAGGTTTCTAAGAAGAGTGAGGTGATGTACTTGTAAATTCTGAGAACGTAGAGAAAAGTGCATGCTCTCTATCCCCTTTAAGCTCCTTGAACCAAAAAAAAAAAATCATGCATTGACGAGAAATTTTTTTCTATGAATATCTCAACAAGTGAACCTTAATATCTAGTTTTGGAGCTTCAATTATGAGAAGACAGATAAATATCTGGCATTAAGCCATAAACCATTGTGCGAAATCTTGTCTACTTAGACTTGGATTCCAAAGTATTGAGAAACTGCAAAACTATAGTTTTATGTTTTTTTTTACACAAAGTGTCCTGTCTGCAGCATCATGTATCTTCGATTGAGCAATGCTTTCTTTACCAAATTGATGTTATCAATCAGTTTGTAAGTTCTAAACAACATATACTTAGTGTTAAGTTACCATCTGCTCTAAAAGTTTAAACTTTTAGAGAATGAGTTCAACAATGTTATCATGCTTAACATTCTCCCTCACGTGCAAGCCCCTGATTGCACGTGGAGAGACATATATGTAAAGAGACAAACCAAGACAGAAATAAATAGATTGCATGTGGAGGGACAAATCAAGTTAGAAATAAACTGAAGGGGACCAGATATGCAAGTAAGAATAATTGAACCCAAGACCTTACTATTTAAACCAGAGCTATGATACCATAATAAGAGAGAAGAGAATAATAATGTGTCTGAAAGTATATAAAAGATAGCCTTTATATAGGCATGATAGAAAACTTAAAAAATATTCTAGTTATGGAAAATAACATAATAATATTTTTACTACACAAAACTTTATACAATAATTTTAACACTCAGTAACAAAGAAACTTGTACTTTTGTCACATCATATGGAAAAGTTAAATTATTTACTTATTGTTTTTAAAATGCCACTGCTCCTTTCTACCTTTCAATCTGATATTACACATTTGTCACCATTTAGTTAAGAGGTGGTTATATTTACACAAGCAAAAGATGGCATGTATCATCAATACGGTACTTGGATCCAAGTTGTTAAGAAAACACTAGAGTTTCTTATTACCATGCCGAACATAAGATGTTGTCATGTGACAAATTTCGTGCATCGAAAACTAAGACAGGTAGGTAAACTTAAATTGTTTACTTCTGTTTTTAGAACCCCACATTACTTACTCCTTTATTCCTTTAAATTTCCTAATTTCAATTTGCTGTTACATACTTGTAACCATTTAGTTAAGAGGTGGTTATATTTACACAAGCAAAAGATGGCACGTATCCAAAATGGGGTGATGTACCCAGAACTTGCAGGCAATTAGCATGCTCTCTATCCCGTGTAAGCTCCTTGAACCCCCCACCAGAAAAAAAAAAAAAAATCATGGATTAACGAGAAACATTTTTCCACTGACAAAATTATCTTAACAAGTGAACTTTGTTGTGAAAAAAATAAATAATGTTTGCACCCAGAACTTGCAGGAATTAGCATTTGTAGGTTTCTAAATATTGTTAAGTGATGTACTCATGGATCCTTTAAACCTAGAGAAGCACGTTAGCTCTCTATCACAGGTAAGTTTAACACGAGATAAAACAGATAACCCAGTACCACATCGAAAGTGTACACCCTAAGATGTTAATAAATTATACCATAATAATAACTTCCATGCTACTTTTTTTCTTTAATATGACATAAAACAAATAACCTAGGATGACATCGAAAATGTACGCCCCAAGATGTTAATAAATTATAACGTAATAATAACTTGAATGCTATTTTTTTTTCTCTTAAATAGAATACGTATCACAGACAGGTAGGAATTTGGCAGAATGCGATCACCTTTAAGACAAAAGAAGGGTAAGTATTTGGCAAAATGCAACCACCTTCACCATCAGAGGAAAGAATCTTATATAGATTTCGCCAATGTTAGATCTGTAAGAAAACTTCCTTAACATGTTTGGAATGTTGACTACTTGGACTTTGAGGGTGTTTGATTCGTGCATCTGCACGGATGATTGGGACTGGTGAGTGGCTCCTTCAATGCATAATGCATATAAAAATTGACTATCTGGTTTAGAATTTGATATTTATGAGTTTGTTTCCTTCGTACGGATACAGATTTTTTGGCTTACCAGGCACACCTACTTGCACGGGGCAATCTACATTGACATGTGGCACAAATTTGGTTCATACCCGAGTTATAGAAATATTCATCCAACCCCGTATATAGAGATAATTAATAATCGCTAAATATTTCTAGTGACTTTTCGTCTAATACTTTCAGCGATAATTATTAGTAACACTTTTCTAACGTTATTAAATAAAAGTCACTAAAAAAATTTAGAGACGATTAATTATCGCTATATAGGGGATAGGAGAAAGATTCCTCCATCCGAAGAAGCAGCCAAATTTTTTTCTTTATTAAAAAAGCGTGGATCGAAATAGAAAGACAAGCATTACGGGAAATTAGTCGTTTCCTATTTCCCAAACTTCCATTGGAATCAAAATCAGCTATAATTTTTGGACAAATAAACACACTTGGTTCGGTCAGTCTAAATGATTTGAACAAATATTTACTACTACTCTAGTTGTATAGCTACAACCTCTGGTATGGTAATGACTAATCGTCACCAGATATATTTAATAGCATATTTGCTGATGCTTTCAGCAACAATATAACAAAATTTTTTAATTTTACTAAATAAAAGTTACTAAAAACATATAACGACTACTAATTGCTACTATGGATGATGTTATAATTATCTTCTTGTGACCTTAATGACAGCCAAAAAAATTTCAAATAGTAAATACCAATGTTTTAAGAGACTCTTTGGTATGACACATTCTTTAAGCGTCGAAATTTCATAATAAAAAATTGAAAGAAGTAACAAAAGCATTTAGCTTATATTTCTCAACTGGCATGACCTTTGTGTCCTCCTTCTTCTCACGAGTAGTTAGTCACCACGAAGTTTTTCCTTTTCGACTGATGGAGGAGAAGTGAGCTAGAGAAAAGAGTGAGGTGATGAAATTATAAATTCAAAGAACCTACAGAAAAGGGCATGCTCTATACCGCATGTAAGCTCCTTGAACCCCCCACCAAAAAAATAAATAAATAAATTCATGCATTAACGAGAAACATTTTTCTATGGACAAAACTATCTTAACAAGTGAACGTTATTGTGAAATGAGCCGAGATGTTAATAAATTATACCATAATAATAACTTGCATGCTCTCTCTCTCTCTCTCTCTCTCTCTCTCTCTCTCTATATATATATATATATATATATATATATATATGTAGGGAGCTGATCCATTGAAAGCGCTAGCAAAATGGGAGAAGTTGCTAACGCGATCTGACCGTCCACGCGCGATCTGTGGATGGTCTAGATCTTTTTTTTGCGTTTTTTTTAAGTCCGTCCGCTACATTATGTAGCGGACCATTTTTTGACAAAAATACCCTCACCTTCTGCCATGTTTTTCTTCTGTCCTTTCTCTCCGTCCGCTACATTATGTAGCGGACGAGTAGGCAGGCTGTGCTTTAAGTCCGTCCGCTACATTATGTAGTGGACCATTTTTTGACAAAAATACCCTCACCTTCTGCCATGTTTTTTTTTTCTGTCCTTTCTCTCCGTCCGCTACATTATGTAGCGGACCATTTTTTGACAAAACTGCCCCTCAACCCATTGGTCCGCTACATAATGTAGCGGATTACATTTGTAAAAGAAAAACAAAACCCTTCTCTCATTCATCACTCTCTTTTCTCTCTGGTTCCAATAGGGCGATAGCACTGTCGCCGCTTGCCAATCAAGGACGACGCCGGGGTAGCCACTACCTTCTTCCACCACCGGGGGTCTTCAATCTTCTTTCGCACCGCTGCAGATTGCCGCTGGAGTGGTCATCGGTTGAACCGTCACCTCCAACCACTAGATCTGCACCCAAAGTGATCACCGCAAATTTCAAGTTTTTGGTAGTGTAGATGTAAAGTTGAGGTTACTTAGATGACTCATGGCAAAGGTTCAGTTCACGTCCAAGCGGAATCAATGGGGAATCTTGCCGGTGGTGATCTCACTTTCGGAGAATCGGTGTCGTGGTGGTGCTGCGAGATGGGGACAAAGCACGTTCAGGCTGAGGAGCTAAATCAATGGGTCAAGAGGGCCAAGCCAAATCGGTGTCGTGGTGGTGGTGCTGCAAGATGGTGCTGCGAGATGGTGGTGTTGCGAGGTGGTGCTGTGGTGGTGTTTCTTGTTGCTTTTGATTGTTTGGTCTTTTGCGTTGGTTGTATCATTAGTGTGAGGATTGCTTTTGATTGTTTGGTTGTTTAATCGTGAGACTGCCTGTTGCACGTCCGATGGCACCTTGCTCCGGTGGAGCTACTCTGCCTTCTTCCGTTGAGAAAAAGGAGAGGTAGTTGATCTCATTTTCTGGTTAGGATTTAGATATCTCAGCGATTTACCTCATTGCAGGAGGAAGGAAGCCTAATGGCCTGAAAGTCATAGTTCTCCATTGTCGAGGAATCAACTGGAGAGATCGAACTAGAGTCTTTGGGCTTATTGCTATTGATTCGATGATCCCCTTCCTAATTTTT
Source organism: Escallonia herrerae (assembly GCA_033070095.1). Taxonomy (NCBI): domain Eukaryota; kingdom Viridiplantae; phylum Streptophyta; class Magnoliopsida; order Escalloniales; family Escalloniaceae; genus Escallonia; species Escallonia herrerae. Next base: position 47,116 of record JAVXUP010001745.1, on the reverse strand, counting down.
CACCACTTTACAGTTTGTCTGAGAAGGCCCCTGAAAAACCATGGCAGAAGTGTGTCAGAAATTGATGAGAGATGAGGGAGTGAGAAACATGGCAGAAGTATAATGAGAGAAAGGACAGAGAGAGAAAAAAAAAAAAGCACAGCCTGCCTACTCGTCTGCTACATAATGTAGCGGACGGATAGAAAGGACAGGAAAAAAAAACATGGCAGAAGGTGACGGTATTTTTGTCAAAAAATGGTTCGCTACGTAATGTAGCGGACGGACTTAAAAAAACACAAAAAAGATCTGGACCGTCCACAAATCCCGCGTGGACGGCCAGATCGCGCTAACAACTTCTCCCATTTTGCTAGCGCTATCAATGGATCAGCTCCTATATATATATACACACACACACTAGTATTCAGCACGTGCGTTGCACGTGAACGTGATCGGGAGTAATTTTTGAATTGATATCATTGAATTTTTTTTAAGATCAAAATAATATAATTCAATTATATTCATATTTCTTTTGTGACTTGTTTTAGAATAAATATATATTTGATATTCACAATTATAATTCATTCAATATTTGAAAATCTTCTTTGTAGGCTTCTGGAATGAAAATATATTTGATGGTGCTGCTAAAAAGAAAAATAAATAGAGAAATTAAAAGAATGAATTTAAGTCATTATTTTTTGTAATCAGTTAAATTGGTTTATGGAATACACCTAAGATTTGTAATTTTCGGACCATGTGCATAATTGAATAAATTTTCAGTTTAAATTTGTGCCATATTTAAGCCTTAATTTTTTCCTCATTTTTTATGCATATTTAACTCTTTTTTATTTTTTCTGTTTCTGCTTTTTCAACAGCCTTTTGTTTCTTAACTGATATTTCACGTATTTCAATTTGTTTGCTTTGTTTTTGTTTTTTAGTTTGTCAATTGTTAATTGTTTGCTAACTTAAAAATGTAAGAAAAAATAATCACAGCTCTCATTATTCATTATTTATTTCATTTCAACCAAATTAAAAAGAGAGTAATAAAAGAATTTCTTTTTTTTGTTTTTCTTTCTTATCTGACTTTTCATTTCCCAATGTTTATAATTAAATTCATTATTCAATATTCATTTAATTTCCACCAAATTTAATAGTGAGTAATAAATGGAGGGTAAAAGTGTTATTAATATAATTAACATATGACATAATCGTTCATAAAATATTTACGACATTCGTATTTTTATAGATAGTATATATATATATATATATATATATATATATATATATATATATATATATATATATATATATATATATCAGTTAGGTATTTGGCACAATACGATAGTTAGGTATTTGTCAAAATGCAACCACCTTCATCATCAGAGGAAAGAAAACTTCCGTAAGATGTTTGGAATGTTGACTACTTGGACACAGAGGGTGTTAGATTCGTGCATCCGCACGGATGATGGGGACTGGTTTACAATTTGTCAACTCCTTTCGTATAAAGATTTGGCTTACCAGGCAGGTAGTTATTAAAGAAGCGTGGATTGGAGTAGAAAGACGAGCATTACGGAAAATTAGTCATTTCCTATCTCCCAATCCATCATGCATGTGACAAGGATCAATAGTCACTATATATATTTAGTAGCATATTCAGTGAAGCCTTCAGCGACAATTTAATTGTACTTTTGGTATTACTCAATAAAAGTTACTGGATTCATTTAACGATTATTAATTATCGCTATATAAGAGGTTATGTTTACCTTCTTACAGTCTGAATGACACCCAAAAAATTTCAACCGGTGAATATTAGTGTTTCAAAAGATTTTACTGATTTGACACATTCTTTTAGAATTGAAATTTTAATAATAAAAATTTTAAAAATTCAACAAAGCGTTTAGCTTAAATGTACAGACCGGCACGACCTTTGCGCGCCTTTCTTACCATGTGTATTTAGGCGCGCAACAAAGGTTATTTTTTTTTTCCTTCCTTCGATAGAGGTGAAGTGAACTACCCGTGAAATATTAATTCACCCCATTCCAAAAAGGAAATAAATTGTAATCTCTTAGATATTAACAAAACCATTCCTAAAAGTTCAATTTCCCCACGTATAAGATTATGCACTTTCTAAACTAAGATATATAGAAAGAAGTAATTGTACTCAAAATTCTCATTGAAAGGCTGGGGTTTACTATAGATTAATCATAACATTTAACATATAATCTTATGTGCTCTTCACATTCACTCATTGATACCTACTCCTTTCTTTTATGAAAAATCAGTTTAGTTTATCCAAAAACTTTCTATTTCATGTTGGCTACTGCAGAGATCCAAGAATGGGGCGTTTACTTACCAAATAGAGCAAGTGAAAGACTTCACGTGTATTTCCCATTTGATGATAAAAACGAAGTTCGTGCATGGACAATATGTCACTTGCCGATCAAACATGTTCGCGCTCATATGTTTTTAGTATATATTAAGCAAAACAATGACTTCTTCATGTAACACGTTGTCATTATAAGTATTCTAAATGACTCATATATTATTTTGGATGAAGTCCTTATTTCTTGATAAGGTAATTTTCATATCAATAAGCCTTATATATAGTTGAAAAATAAATTCTAAACATTTTGAAGTTCTAACTAAATAATGAATTAAGTTACTAGGACTTAATTTTAACTATTGTATCCTTAAAATCACTATCTGATATGAATATAAAAATTCATATATACCAAAAATAAAAATAATATATTAGATTTAGAAGAGAGAAAAAAATACATTACATTACCATAGTTGATATAGCTTTCAGAATTCTTTTTGTATGACGTTATTTTTTGGGTGAGGTTACGCGACTAACAAATGACTGTATCATTATTTCTAATTGTTCCCAACCTACTTGGGTCACACCCAAGGCCAATTGCGAGTCCCGTTTTGCACGACTCATCGATACAGTCAATAGTAAAATTTTCAACTCTCTTGGCCTGTCAAAATGAGCACGCCTGCGTCACGTGTGTTATTTGCTCTTTATAATGATTTTGACACTAGAAGTTTTACGGGGCGTGACTCATGGAAATGCGCTCATCGTTCCTTGACCATCCAACCATCAGCACGTCTTGGAACTTGCCCAAGGGGGTTGGCCTTGGTCTTCCATACGAGAATGGCCTCGGCCACCCTTAATGGGTTGGCCTCGGCCATCCCCTAGGGTCGGCCTCAGCCTTCCCCCAAGAGTCGGCCTTTGGCCTTCCACTGACAACCTCCCTTTTTTCAAGGGGCCATATATTGTTTGGGACCCCCGTCGTCGCTTACGGTTCAAGCCCTCTCCTTGACGCCCGTTGTCCCCGCGCTCGTGCATCATCTCCGCAACGTTAACCATCGCCTGTGAGCCATCTTCGGGATGTTCGTAACATCACGACCGTGGGGCGTCTCATCGTCGCATGGGCTCCTGCTTCACGACACCTGTCACCCACGGTCGCATGCAATCTTCAGGACATCCCTCATCGGCTACCGTGTATTTTCCACTTCCAATTCCATCATTACCAGAGATTTTCTTTTTCATTCTTGTGCAACATCAAACACCTCCCACAACCATACCCATAACACTACCCCCTTCTCTTGAACTTGACCGTCGATTACGCTGCCACATAAAACTCGACCATCGCTCTGTCTCTAGGATGCCCGCGGCCCTCGCCATATTTTCGATACTCGTTACCCGCACGCTGGCTTTGCAACACTCGTCACCCGCGATCATCGCCATCTCCAGGACGTCTGTTGCTAGCGGTCACACTCTGTCCCCTCGATGCCCGCTAGTGGCGCTGGTAAATGGTAGACGTGTGGATCAAAGTCTAAACACAATAGTGCGAGTTCTTGACAGGCAAAGGACTAGGGGGACCTTTACGGACCCAAACAAGATGACATAGCAGTCACAAACTAACTCTTACTCCCAGCACGATGCCCACTTTCGTGACACCAGTCGCCCGCTCCTATATGTCGCTCATGCATCACGTGCTCCTAACATGATGCCCACTCCCGCTACAGCTGTCACCTTTGCCTATGCGCCACTTCCACAACATGTGCCCATGGCACCAAATATTATCTCGCGATAGAGGTTGTCGCATCCAGGTGCCAATCTCATGTCTCATGCCCCCTGGCACTATATTCACTCACCACACCATGCACCCCCCTAATGGATATGGAACATTCTTTGATCCACTCTCTGAAGTATGTATCATTTTGAGGGGCTCCACTCACAGTGCTCTGGCATAAGGACCTTTTGCGGCAGGATAGGCTTGCTACCACAGAAGCTATCTCTGCCTGGGGCGGCTGGTACGACATTAGGCACGCCTGAGATTTAACCACATTGCACTCACGTTACAAGTGATCGTCGGCACCAACACCTGTTCACTATACCATGCGCCCCTGTCGTGGTCATGGAACATGCGTCGACCCACTCTTTAGAGTATGCAGCATTTCGAGGGGCTCTGCTCGCAGTGCTCCAACATGAGGACCCCTCGTAATGGGATAGGCTCACAAACACAGAAGCTATCTCTACCTAGGATGATTTGCCTCACACTAGGCATGCCAGAATGGTGACCAAGTCACACTCACGTTACTAGTCATCGTCAGCACCCCCAGGACAATGACCCCTAGGTCACTCCGAGACCAGAGCAAGTCTTTAGAACGCATCGAGCCTAGTCTAGTTGGGAGTTAGGCATAGGGACCCTCTCTCACCTTCGTCAGGTTCTCTTTGTATCTTTCAACGCACCCTTGTGGGATTCAGTCAGGGCCTTGACCGATGGCTAGGCCAAGGGCTTACTTTGATCATGCCAACGCTGTGTAGTCAGTCTTTTCAAACAGGTAAAGCGATGCCTGTGTTAGGTAAGCAGCACAAATATGGGAACTGATAGTCCAAAGGAGCATGGGTATATGTGGACCCCCTGGTGATGTGTCACTCTTGGGGGATGACACGTGGCAATTGATGACACATGCAGACTTTTGCTTATAAATAGTGGACTTTGGAATTCATTTCGGACAGCTTTTTTTATTCTCACAAAATCACTTTCTCACTCTAGAATCCAGAGCTAACAGAGAAACATAGTCAGATTGTGACATAATACGTAACATCGTGACATTGGACCCTGACTTGGACTCTAGCTTGGACAGTTGATTACCGACCCTGTTCGTCTCAACATCGTCTCTATAGCACTGCCATTTCTCACAGCCTGTCTGGGAAGCCTTGATATTTCCCTTACTTCACCCTCGTTGTGTTCCATTTTGAACATCTGGCAGCTGACACGGACTGTATCCTTTGTGGCTTCTCCACGTAACTACAAAACTTCTTTTTTGGCATCATTTTGGCAACTCTATTGGGGAGGTGAGCATCGTAGTGCAGTCTGCTTCTTTTCCACACTTAGCCACCATGCTCGTAGAAGGGAGGACTACCAAATCAACCAGTCAAGGCCTCAACCCCACTGTCCATGAAGAGGATCATCATGGTGACCCAGAGGAGACTAGTGACAATGTGCAAGTTATTGTCAACGAGGCCATTCAGCAGCTCACACCAACCATAGCTAGGACTCCCATACTACTCTGATGGCCACCATCACGGAAATGCAGAAATACATACAAGCTTTGGCCTCTCAGCAAGCCCTCTCTCAAGTCCAGCCTTTAGGGTTTGGACAGGTGGTAGAAACTTCCAAATCCCAGTGTCGCGACCACCGCCATCTCAATCATCCAGACCCTTGGCGGTAGAACTCCCGACATCCTTACCACCAGTAGCCGACGTGCCTCCCTCTGTGGTACTGTCCTGCAGACCACGGACATTTGGTCGGTGTTGTAGTAGATCGTCCCTGCCGTTGCATTGTCTCATCCTGCGTTAGATCGAAGCTCTTTTGAAACTCACGAATCTATTGAGATGAAGCTCAATCCTTATCCGACTGACCAGTACCAGACTATTGGCCATGTGGTGGACATATCTCATCTGCGCACCCACACCCCTGCACAACTACTACTACCAAACCCTATTAGATACCAGCAACCTCTCTTGCTCCTATTCTCCAAGTTGTCCTGTTTGGGAGCTCGAGGGCTCGCGGTGCCCCAGCAAGCTGCCACATCTCCGCTGGCCCGAAAGAACCATCTCCCCACTACGTCACCAAGTCAGACTTGAAGCCCTCATTCACCGTCAATCAAGGCATTCTGAACTTGACTCTGCAACCCGACTAACCGGTTTGCATCATACGCCAGTGACATCTTTGTCATGCCCTACTCATTCAAATACAAACAGCCAACCTTCATGCTCCTTAAGGGATGTGAGGGTAATGCCCGTGAGTAGTCAATCCGATTTGTAGGCTCTATAGAGCGGTATGGTCTGAGAGACAGCTTGAAGCTATAAGAATTTCACAAGTCACTCACAGGCCTCGCCTAGACCTGGTAGCACCATATCCTTGAGGGGACTGTCCATTCATGGGATGATATGGTCCGACTCTTCTTGGACAAATTCCACCATAAGGCTAAGAAGGTCATAATTGTTGACATCGCTAGCATACGCCAAAACCCTAGAGAGAATTTGAAGAAGTACATGCATTGCTTCCACCTCAAATGCCTTGAGTGCTCACACTTTTAGCAAAGACGAGAAGTTGATTCCCATGTGCATCAAGAACATAAGTGATGTGTATTGAGTGCACATCGAGAACTTATAGTTGCGGTCTTGGGGTCACCTCATGGAGACAGCCAGCCGTACTTATGAGACAGTCAGCCCTATTAAGCCGTGGAAGCCTTGCCCTCAGAATGCCCTGCATGCTAAGGCAGAACGTCTGATGCTCGGACCAACCGCAACAATAAAAACAACAATAACTACGGTCGCAATTGTCAATCATACGAGGGGGACTGACACTCCAACAAGAGAATACAATGGGAGCCTGCCCCTGAGTGCCCATACGACCTCAAGACGGTGAAGAAACTGTTGGCAGACTAGATTGAACACGACGACAACTTTCACCCGCCAACAGAAAAGACAACTGTCACGGAAGCGGACAAAGACAAGCCTAACTACTGCCCTTATCACCGAGCTGTTGGGCACTACCAAAAGGATTGCAATAGGTTGAGGGATATTTTTACAAGGAAGGTCACGTCGGGAGACCTTAAGCTATGAAAGAACAATGATGTGCACAAGCACCCTTACCCCCTCAAGACCACAACAACAAGGAGCACCAGGTTCTCATGGCCATCACCAACAATGTTAAGCCCATCACCACCAAAGTTTTAATGGAGGCCCTTTCACTAGCTGCACTCTCTTTCCTTCAACTTGCCATCCAACACCCCCCTTGGGGCAAATATCAAAAATCAAAGGAGTCTTTGATGAAAATGAGGGTTTCACCCATGGCAAGGACCTACCTCTCTAATTGTCTGATTGAGGTTTCCATTGGCCTTGGTTCTGAATTCTTGGCAGCTTAGGCTGAGTTACGGCACATCTCTCCCATTGCCTTAGTTTTCTCAGACGAGGAAACGCTGCCAATTGAGCAACACAACCGGCCGTTGTTCTTGGAATGTACCATTAACGGCATTGGCTTCTGTTGTGCCTTGGTAGACTGTGGTGCTTCAGTCAACATCATCATCCTTGTCATGTTACAGAGGGCCAGTATCCCCGCACGGAAGATCATCCGTGACCCTATCAAAATTACTGGCTTTGGGTAAGGCCCTTAGTCGACCCTCGATCATATCACTATCGACCTTATGGTTGGCTTAGTACCCCGTGACACCACACTCCACGTGATCGACAATGAGCCGACATTTCAGCTTCTACTTTGTCGACCGTGGATACATATAAATCTGGTTGTTCCCTCAATGTACCATTAGTGTGTAAAACTATTGTCCGGTCCTATAGGACGTGCAGTAGCCATGATAATCCTAGTAACCAGAGCTCCCTTTGAATGCGTTGAATCCTACTTTGTCGAGGCATCTTTCTACTGAACTTACCGAGGATGGTAAGAACTCCATCACATCCATTCAACTAGATTGCCAGGCTGGGAAGAGCTATGTGGAAGCAAGCCTCCTAAGTCCAAAAAACCAAGATATATAGCAAGAATAAGGCATCAGCCTCAATTGCCCCACCTGCTACGTTGGCCAACCCCCACCATCATCATCCAAGCCTAAGAAGCAGAAATCTGGACCAACTTTCCAACATACTGTCAAAGATAGCAAGGCAATCTAGCAATTATGACGGTGCACGAGGGCTTCAAGTGGCCCATCATCAGACCCTTTTGACGCTGACCCGCTCATGAAGACTGAATGGTGTTGTGGGGACAAGCACTTCTTACACGACCCTGAGCTCACCCCTAGTGCCGCTTTACCTTGCTATGAAGATGGCCCTCACCGACAAGCTAAAGACCTTAAAGAAATTGACTAGGGGAAGAACCTCGACTGACTTGCATTGGCACTAAACTCGCCCCGGGTCAAAGAGAGGAATTTGTCACCCTCATTTGTGAATATCACGATGTATTGGCTTGGAATTATAATGAAATGCTTAGGTTGGACCCTGCACTTGTAACACATCACCTTAATATTGCTACCTGGTCCATATTTGTCAAACAACATCTGCAGACCTTCCACCTCGAACTTGAATTAAAAATTATATAGGAGATTGAACGCCTTCTACAGGTTGGCTTCATTGAACATATCACTCATCCTATCTTCCTAGCCAACGTTGTCCCCGTACAGAAGAAGAATGGCCAAGTTCGCATTTGTATTGACGTTTGAGACTTGAGAGCAAGGCATGCCCAAAAGATGAATTTCCCCTGCCTAACATCGACATGCTCATGGAGGCTACCGCCAGACATGAAACCTTATCCATCATGGATTGTGTTTGCTGGCTATAACCAGATCCGAATGAATCTTGGTGACTGTGCTAGCCTTCCGCACTCCTATGGACAACTTCTATTGGAAATTCATGCCTTTCAGCCTCAAGAATGCTAGTGCTACCTATCAAAAGGTGATGACAGCCATCTTCCATGACATGATACATTGAACAGTGAAGACTATGTCGACGATCTCATCATCATGTCCAAGAAGGAAAGTCACCACCTCACCGACCTTCAAGCAATTTTTGATTGTTGTCGCCTATACAGCATGTGAATGAACCAGTTGAAAAATGTCTTTAAAGTCTTCTCTGACAAGGTTCTCGACTTTCTGCTCAGCCGACAGGGCATCAACGTTGACCCTTATAAAGCCACCTCTGTTTTTGAAAACTCCAAAAATGAGTTTCGTTTTTTAGTTTTGATTTTTTTAAGACCATCACCACCCTCTCACCGCTGACAGCCACCTCCGGCGAGCACCACAAGCGCCCAGAGATTGCCGACGGCTGGAGACCGCCTTTGGCAACTGCTGGCGGTCGGCGACCACCTGTTCGACCCGTACCAAGGAATCCCCCGCCGGCCACCACCGTCGGCAACTGCCGGCTACTGGCAATCACACCGTCGGCCACCACCACGCCCTATCACCGCCACCGCAAACCACCACAAAAAAAAATTCAAAATAAAAACTGGGTAATCAACTCTTCTTTCAAAGCCTTTATCTGGAGAAGATCTATTCCTTTACCTCTCTATCGGCGAAGTTTTCATTGCTGTTGTTTTAGTCAGAGAGGAGAAAACATTCAGAAGCCAATGTACACGTAATTAAAGTCCTATATAACGTAGAGACGAGATACCCAAATATTGATAAAAGTGGCACTAGCCCTCATCACATTGGCAAGATGCCTTCGACCATATTCCAGATAGACCAGCCTCTTAGAAAGGTCTTACAGAGTCCCAAAGAATCTGGAATGAGGAAAATTGGATATCAAGTACAGACCACATACTGCAATCAATGCTCAAACATTGTCTGACTTTATCATCGCGTTTAAGGTGCCAGAAGACCCTCCAGAGCATGTAATCTCTGAAGCCTAAGATCCTTGGGTTTTTTACATCGATGGATCTTTAGAAGTTAGTAGCAGCGGCGTGAGAATTATGCTAATTAGGCCAAACAACGTTGTCATTCAGTACGCACTTTGTTTCGGTTTTCAGGCCTAGAATAATGAGGCAGAATATGAGGCTCTCCTCGTAGGGAAAGGTTAGCACATGCCTTGAAGGTCGATGCCTTATTAGTATACAGTGACTCTTAATTAATGGTCAACCATGTCTTGGGAAAGTACAAAGCCAAAGCTGAAAGGATGGCACAGTACCTCCCGCTGCCAAGACTTTGGCGTCCAGGTTTAATAATATCACTATCCGCTGAATTCCCTGGGATCAGAACACACTGGTGGATGCGCTATCAAGACTAGCATCTTTAGAAATCTCAGAATTCAAGTGCATAATTTACATTGAGCTCCTCAAAGAGTGAAGCATTTTCCCTAAGGTCAATGTTGAAGAGGTGAATCAAAAGCCATGTTGGATGGATTCCATCATCAAGTATCTTTCAACGGGAGGATTACCCGATGAAAGGAATGAAGCACGCAACCTCCATGCTAAGGCTGCTAGATACGCCCTGGTAGAAGGGGTCCTCTAGAACAAGTCCTTCAGTCTCCTCTACCTCAAATGTCTGTAACCGTTAGAATCCTTCACGTATCACAAGAAGTACATTAGGGGATACGTGGGCAACACCTTGAGGGAAGGAGTTTGGCAAAAAAAATACTAAAGCAAGGATACTACTGGCCAGGGATGAAAAACAATACGGTCATATTTACCCAAAGGCGCGATAAATGCCAAAGATTTGCTCCCACTTCACCCACGCCTATCGCACCCCTCGACTCAATGGTCTCTCCAATCCCTTTCGCCATGTCAGGAATGGACATACTAGGGCCATTTGCAATGGCATCCAGACAATGATGATTCATGATAGTCATCATTGATTACTTCACAAAATGGACTGAGGTAAAAGCACCAGTGACCCTCACGTCAGCTAAGTGTGAAGATTTAGTTTGAAGGAATCTTATCTGTCGCTTTGGCATACCAAAGGCTCTTATTATTGACAATAGGTGAAAGTTCAAGAAAACTAACTTCTGGACTTTTTGTGAGAATCTTTCAATTGATCTCTGTTTCACTTCTATCACTGATCCATAGTCAAATGGATAGATAGAAAACATGAATAGAAGTATCTTGCAAGGCCTCAAGAAGAAGCTAGATGATGCCAAGGGGGCATGGGCAGATGAACTCCCCCATGTATTGTGGGCGTACCACATGACTCCGCACTTGGTCATAGAGGAAACACCTTTCCTACTTTGTTTTGGGACCAAAGCAATGTTTCTAGTTGAAGTTGGTCTCCCAACATTGCAGACTCTTCACTTCAAACGTAGAAGACAACGAAGCTGGTCTCCGAGGAAATCTCGACCTTCTGGATAAAATTCAAGCCCAAGCCAGTGAACGTTCCCTAGTAATAAAATAGATAGTCTCTCACTACTACAATCAAATGGTTTGCTCCAAGCTTTTTCAAGTTAGAGACTTAGTTCTTTGAAGGCTGGAAATGTCTTACCCAAAGGTAGCCACGGGAAATTGTCCCCAAAGTAGGAAGGGCTTTATCATGTCTTAAAGGTGCTCTAGCCAAGAGTGTATATGTTGGAAACACTCTCTGGATATGCAATCCCTCGCACTTGGAATGCCGAGAACTTTCATTGCTACTACCAGTTACATCTTGCCCCAAGGCAAGACACTTCTTATTGAGAGAGCATGGGACTCAAACCTTATCAACCCCAGAGTAAGACTTCTAGCTGAGCTCTCTGCCCGAGCAGGGAGCAAGTTGTATCTCCTATGTGCTCAAATGAAGCACAAGTAAAGCAAGGCCTCTGCCTTTGCTCGGGGCTGGCAGAGCTCTCTACCCAAACAAAGAGCAAAGATTTTCCTCTGTTATGCTCGGATAAAAAAGGCTTCTCCCGCTCAGAAGGTTGGACGAGGTTTTGGCCCAACCATAAGTCAAACTCTGACCACTTGAGACTTTAAGATAATACCTAAGTACCGTCCAGGCGATAGAGCTATAGATCTAACCCGTGAAATGATAGAGTCTCTGTGGGACTTCGTCACCCTACCCTACTCTGCTTCTTAAAAAGTCAGTCAATCGAGAGTGATAGGCTTTTTTGCCAGCTCTTAAGTGAAGATGAGAGATCGAGTCAAAGTAAAAAAAAAAAAACCATGCTATGTGAATGGCACAAGTTGAAAACACGAAAAGACACAGTAGCATGAGCAAAACATGGCACAATGTATAAACACCCTCCAAAGGAAGGGTGACAAATACGATAATATGATTAGAAGCCCTCAAAGGGCATCAAAAGTACTTAGTCAAAACATTTGAAACGAGCCCAAAGTACAAACAAACAATGTCTAAGGCTCGAGGGCAGCGCCTGACTGATTATCCTTCGTAACCTGAGAGGTAACATCCCCAGCTTTGGAGGGCATGACTCTCTCTACAGACAGGAACCCTAAGGTAGGAACAATGAAGTCGTCCAAGGGGATATCGAGAAACCACTGGGCAAACATCTCCTTGGCCTTTAGGAAACCCATCTCATGAATCTCCATGCCATCTTCAGTATGTTTCTTCAGCCACTCATCCCTGGCATTCCCGTCAAGGAAGTCTTAGATGCCTTGATCTCTCACCTTAACTATCTTTTTTTTTGCCCTCTAGCGTCTTCTTAAGGACTTAAACTTGGTATAGAGATGTCAAAAGGGCCGGGTGGCCCGCGGGCTGGCCAGACCCGGCCCGTTTTTGGGCCCGGGCTGGCCCGGCCCGTTTTTGGGCCCGGGCTGGCCCTAACCCTTAGGGCTTGGGCCAAGGCCAAGCCCAATTCTTTGAGAAACGGGACCAGGCCATGCCCGGCCTTAAAACGGCCCTTTTTTGGCCCGACCCCGCCCCGTTAGCCCCCCCCCCCCCCCTAATTTTTTTCTTTTCTATTTTTTTTAAGTCTATTTTATTACATTATTATTTTTTTGATATTTTGGATATTTTTAGTTAAATTAATAGTTTTTGAGGTGTTATTGAATTCATATGATCAGTATTTTTTTTAACATACGCAGAGAAGTATGGGTGTGTGGTGACTGTGACGTGTTTTTGATGATTTCTGAGTGAGCTTTCATTTAATGTATTTTATAGAATTTGCTTTGTGTTCTACGTCACAAGCTAAGGGAATAATTATAAAAACAATTATCATGTATTCTAAACATAAATAAAAATTATGTATTCTTTTTGTTTCAAACCAAAAGAGATGAATTGAATTCTAAATTTAATTTCATGAAGTGGGTGACGTGTTAAAGAGCCTTGAAGAATAATCTCATGTTTCTTTAAATGACCAAAGAATTTGAATGTAACAAGAAAAGATGTTATTTTATCTTCATCGATCTCGTTATTATTTTTGTTTGATCTACTATATTTTTTTTTTGACATTTACAGGTTTTACACCATATTACGAAAGAGATTGAATTTTGCACTTAAAATCAGTATGTGTGGGCTAGAACAACTAGTTTTTGTACTTAATTCGTGGTTAATGGTCAATCAACATCAATTTGCCTTTTTGAAAGGGGGTTAATTCGTGAAAAAGTGATTGTATACTCACTGGTCCATTTACAAAAACTTTGCCCTTTGTTGAAGAAGAAGTCTTTATAATAAAAAGTTGGAAAGAAAGGAAAAAAAATTTTTGGATTGGGCCAGGACCTGGCCCAAGCCCGGCCCTAAATATTGGGCCTAGGACCTGGGCTTGGACTGGGCCCATTTATCCCAGGTTTTAGGCCCGGCCCGGCCCGTTTTTCATTTGTGAGGCCCAGCCCCGGCCCGATTTCATTGGAGGCCCGCTGGGCCTGGGCCAGGCCGGCCCAAGCCCGGCCCATTGACAACTCTAACTTGGTAAAGAGATCTGCCTTTCGCTTAGTTAGCTCCTATGCGCATTTGGTGGCTTCCTCAGCTTGAGCGATGGCCTCCCTCTTTTCTTGGTCTTCCTGAACTGCCACCTCTGTAGCCATCTTAAAATAAGATAGCGTCAGCGTACCACAGACGTACATTTGAGAGACACGGGTAAGGGTCTACTATGAAAAATGTTGAGAAGATAGAGAGGGATGTAAACAAGTCTTTACCGAATTACACAGCTTGGGCAAAAGTGCAGGCAAAAGACTCGTGGGTTTGGTTCACAACGATCTTCGTGTCTTTGGGAGAACACCATGTGCAAGGTGCTACTCAGAAATGTGGTTGTTCGGCATCCCCATGTCGCCCTGTCTGATAGTCCATTAGGGCCGAAAGATGGGATCTTCTTCAATAGAAACACCTTCGATAACTCGAAGGGGAGGTTCAAGAAGAGGGACTTGGGCTTTCTTTATAGCAGGGGAAGTTCAGTAGAAAGGCGCTTTCTCCTTTCTCTTTCCTTTTGACTTTTGAAAAGCAACTAAGAAGCCATACTTCAACGTCTTTCCATTGCCACTAGCCATTTTTGCACAAGAAGAACAATGGTATTAATATCAGAGTAAGGGTTAATAGAATGAAGAAAGTATACACAAAGGCCTACATGATGCCTACCTAAGGGTGTAGTTCTAGTGAAAGACGTGCTACTAGCAACAGGAGGTGGAGGATTAACCAGAAGACCAATTGGTGCGGGTTTACGAGGGATGATCTTCCCATGCTCTAACTGTTGCTCTGTCAGAGGCTCATCAATCGAAAGACCACCCCCGGAGCTTTATATGGCTATGAATATGCTTTGTTAAGGTGTTAAGAATAAGCTTGTTTTTGTTTTCAAGATTGTCGTAGTAGGCATTCCACTTTTTTGTCAAACCCCAAGTACTCTTTATCTTGTGGACCAGCGAAGAAGTATCTGGAATGTCAACCCTTGTTTGACTTGGGACCATCCTTGAGAAGCCTTTACCTGGTGTGGATGTAGTACCGTCAGGGGTTGCTGGTGACACCTTTAACAAAATAGAGCTCGAAGAAGTCTTTCATTAAGTCTGTGGGATTAGCTTTGTAACCAGAAGTCTCAATCAAATAGATAAGACCCACCAATTTTCTCTAGCTATTAGGTACAAGTTGGTCGGGTGCCATTTTGTAGTGATCAAACATCTTGAGGGCAAAAGGATACAGAGGGAGTCTATGGCGTGACCTCACTTGCTCTTTATAGATACATGCTTCCCAGTCAGTTCCATAGTTAGCAGGATCTTATAACTTAGGAACCCGAGCTTTCTAGTCCCTGAGTAAAGGATACTCCATGATAAACACCTCAAGCTCTTCTTTGGTCATTTTGTTCCATTTCTCGTTGGCTGTGAATCAAGGATTGGGATTCTCTTTATCCTCTACTTTGTCCTTTAGCTCGCCTAGTGCATTCTTAGGGGATAAAGGTTGTGAAGATTATGGATTGGAAGGACCAACTTCACTTTAAGACGTTGGAGCTCTCCCATTGGACGAAGAAGAACTACTTTTAATAACCTCTTTAGAAGAAGTTACGCAATCAGATGACTCCAACATACCTTCTACCTAAAAGATTTGAAACTACTAAATTGGAAATGCTGAACTAAAGGAGAGGTAGAAGGAGAACTTACTTGATGCGGAGCACAATACTTCCAATCTTTGAGCAGGATGAAAAATGAAGTGAACTTTGTCCTTTATAAATGATTCTTCAGTAACCAACCCTTGGAAAATGCGACAGTTCATTTTCCCTCTTACGTGTTGCAATCTCGGAGCATGAAAATTCAAATTTCCTGCCAAAGACATTTATTACGCGAGACACGTGTGAACCATGGAAGCACAAGGTAGACAAAAGCATTTGCCAGAGCAGAATGTTGTCCTAGCACTCTACCCGAGCAGAGTCTTAAATTCCATCCCCCTTTGTCCTCGAACGAAGCACAAGCTGGTCAAAAGCTTCTGCCCCAGCAGAATGCTGTTTGAGTACTCTGCCCTAGCAGAGTCTCAAACTTCATCCCCTTTGTGATGGGATAAAGCACAAGGTGGACAAGAGCATCTACCCTAGTAGAATGCTACTCTTCTGTTTGGACAAAGGCATCTGCCCGAGCAGGATGTTATCTAAGCACTCTGCTCGAGTAGATTGCCAAAATTTCTCCCTTCTATTCTGATATGTTAACTCGAGCCATAGATTTGAGTATCCTCTGGAGAAAGTTTTTGGCTCGTGGAGGCCATTATTTTAGCTAATCTGACGAATGGTTGTGCCTTCGCCTGCTTCATAACTACCGGTAAAAGTAAGGGGCATTATGATATAGCTAAAGTTTATCCACCCAGCCTAGCAGTGGCATGTGGCGGAGCTGACTCATGGTCAGCCTAGTCAATTCCAAATTTGGAGGTTACCATATTGGAGGAGTCTTAATCTTGACTGGATTTTAGTCTAGTCAGGATGATTGTGACGTGATCATTAAGGATCCTAACATGATCTTGATTGGTTTGGCTGAAGGGCCAGCCATCAAGACTCAGAAACCTACTGGGAATCTTCTACTTACAACTATATAAAGGGGACTACCCCCACGTATAGAGACAACTACACACACGTCTACAATGTGCTGTATTGCTTTCTCAAAGTTCTACCCTGTTAGCTGTGCTCTGACTTAAGCATAGGAGAGTTCCTCCATCGGAACCCCACTCAGCAGTCATTCTATGTTCTGTCTTGCAGGTCTATTCTGGCTGTGGTTCCCGATCAAGTCTTTAGCAGCAACACTTATAATGTTATCGTCCTTTTCTCCGCCTTCGAGGCTCTTTTGCTCGTTTTTTTTCATTTTGATGGCAGAATTTTGAGTTCTACATCAGAAAATGATGTTCATGTACTTCTACGTCGACATTTAAGCATATAATGGTTATATAGTTGTATGGACAAATGTGCCATTGCTTGTTTAGTTTTTCCTTCACCGCGACTTGTGCATTATTTCTCTTTGCCGTGTATAATCTTTACAGGAACCGTTAGTCGTAGTTTCTTTTAACATGCATAATCTCCCCTGTAAGGTTACACATATAGTTAGTCATAGTTAAAAAAAAAAAAAAAGGACTATGCATACTCAGCATGTGCAATTAAAGTGTCGCTAAAGAATTCTAGATATCAGTAGTTTACTATATTAAGAAAAAATTATAATATCTAAAAGCAAATTCTGAACTAAAATTCTGCCTAACCAATTTTGACTATTATTCTCCCAAAACCATTCTTAATATGAAATATGAAAAATCCTTACAGAAGAAAAACCAAAAATATGAAATTTAGAAAAGAAAAAAAAACATTGATGTTGTAGTTGATTAATATTTATTTTGTTCTAATACATAATTCACCAAGTAATTAGTGCAAATAGTTATGCATATGGTATAATCTTTTAAAATCCTTTTGGTAAACAAACACATGCCATTTTTACTTGATGGGGACCCCAACCAAAAAAAATTGATTCCTCACAAAATGACTTAAGTAAAAGTTATCCCCCAACCAACAAAAATAGTATCTCTCATTTTAATGATAATGACTTAAGTAAAAGTTATTCCTCTTTTAGGGAAAAAAAATAATCATGTACATCAAATGACAGGATGTGTATACCATATATTGCAGAGCCATGGCTGAAGTCTCAGGAAAAAAAAATAGAGACATAATGGATGCGAAATAGAGTCTAATTGTTTCTTTCCCTAATTTTTGGTGTTACTTATTTGAAAGTGTTTTTGTATGTTATATATGACTTAAAATAGACTCTCATGGGCTCCGTGACGCTATATTTACTTTTCTAGCTTTGATCAAATGTCAAGTAAATAAGTCGTTTACCATACGAGTGATATAATGATTGACTCGCATAGACATCGAGAATTCATGGTGGCTTGTTCCTTTATATTTTAATTTTTTTGAAAATCAATGAAAACAAGAATGAAAAGAGAGTCAAGAAACTAGGTTCACATAATTAAAGGACGCACATAAGCACACCGCAACATACACACCATATATAGTATGAAAAAAAAACCAATAAACATCCAATTGGTAGGCTTGTCAACCAGTGGTACACATGGTGAGTGTCTATCCGTTTTAACAGGTAAAATAATAATGTACAAATCCCATCGAACATGGCGGCCGGTAAATATGAACTAATCCGAACGTATGCCCATAGTTTCGTAGTTGTACAACGCTGGTAAATTTTCAAGTTTTTTTTTGGTGGGAGAGTTTCACAGGCTGATTTTCAAGAAACTAAAAAGTAGCCTATGTTGAACCGTTCTGTACACCTTTTAAGGATTAATTATGGGCTGGTGTACCAGAGATATGTTTGGTGATATCTCCTTTATTGAGAGTACCAACCGGTTTTTGGCGTATTGGCCGGTAATCCCTGAAATCAATGGGTGCTCTAGTCAAAGAGGATATCACTAAAACCAGTCCAGGTGTCTAGTCGCTTCTAACTCCAGCGAAGGTCATTTCTAACTCCAGTAGTTCATAATAGAGTCATCGATACGGTATGCAAATTGTTTAATATACTAATAGACCAAGACGCTCTCAGTACTACGGCCTTTTTGAGGTGAGAACACAGTTAAAAATCATCTTACATCTAGGAAGCTCGAGGGGTTTCAACTATTTCCCTGGTTAGGTTAGAACAATGGTAGGCGTATGTGGTCTCTAATCAAGAAAGGAACAAACACGTTAAACATGTAGGCACGTGAACATAAATAATTCTAACACATAAAACAATAAAAATGATAAATAATACAACAAGTTTTAGTGAGTCTAGTCCTCTCCCTTTAGTCCCCCGTAGAGTCGTCCTTGTATCAAACTGCCTTAAAGATAGACCAAAGGTATATCTTGAGTCATAATATTATCTTTGAAGATTATTTTAAAATAACTAACAAGGGAGAATAAGAAAACTTATATTGACTCTGGATTGTCCAATTCAAACTCTTAATCCCATGAAGCCCGGGATTTTGATTCAATGACTAATTTATATGACAAGAAGGTATTAGACACTTCATTATATAAACGCTAACGGTTTGTGACTTGTTATAGGTGATTTTAAACTCTTATTCCACACACAACTAAATTCCAAAAAAAAAATAATAAGATTAACTAAACCTAGGCTTTGTTTGGATTCAACATTGCCGGTAGAATGGTATACGTACCCGATTAGACTAGTGAGAGGAGGCAACTAAAATCTTGGTATGCATTTCTTTACGCCCCTAATTCAATTCAATTTTTTCTAGTTGACTACTTCTAAACTCTCTATTACCAACTCTTCTAGCTGCTTTATAACTCTAATCGAGACATAAGCCTAAACCTAGTTGAACTCTAATTTTGACATCATTATATTGATTTCAGACTTTAATTCTAACCAATTTCTTCTAGCGGTAGGCTTAGAGATTGTTCTTCTGATTTTTATCACAGAAACAAAACTTGGTCATGCGGAAAACCACAAAAGAGGTCTCGGCGAACTAAAAAATTTATTTTTTGCCACTAAAGATGACCTCTGATGGATTCGACTTCTTCTCTAATGTTTTAGCTCTTGGAAAAATGTCAATGTTGATTTTGGTCACCTTAGTCATATATTCATATGAGCAAGTTAGAGTTGTTTGATGTTTAAGTCTTTGTTCATTGGGGAAAGCAGGATTTAGGGTTTTTGGAGGCTAATTTGGAATGAGGGCGCTGACAAGGTTGAGAGATTATGACATGCGTCCTCCTAGAATGAACCCTAAGACCTCAATTTATAGCCTTGAACTCTTTTAAGGCTAAGTAAACGGAGTTTGACTCAAAATGGACTCAAAACCCTCAATATAATTAATCCCAAGGTTCAAAGAATTCTTGTTCCGACCTGTGGGAAGGAGAACCAGCTGGTTCAATAAACATGTGATTTCGGGAAGTTAGTGTACTAGGCAATACACCTTATAAGGTGACACTATCCGACAAGACTGCCCATGTATGCCAACTTTGGCAGCTTATTTCTCTCTCATCTGCACTCCGACTTAGGCCTGCCTTACTTCAATAGAAATCTATGGAACTATAATTTTATGTAGAAGTAAAAGCACTTGTAGTAACAAAAACATGGGATATCTAGGAAATATTAAGAGTATGATAGATTAGAGACAAGTTTGATGATCCCTTATTATGTCAATCAATACTTTACTAAATTAGGATCCTGATATGTCAATAGAAAGATAGCTTGCAAGCCCATCTAAATATGTAAAAGTCATAATATAGTTTTTCAAGATGAGCAAATTATCATTCAGCAAAGTAGAATATTATTTTCGTGCACCCAAACTTGACTCTTAAAAGGCATATGAAATCAAAGACAAGCACAATGATCTAACATTCATGCAAACATAACTATGACATATTATAACTACAACACAAATGTAATAATGATCATTAACCACAAATGTAATAATGATCATTAAGTGATTAAACACGCCAAGTAACCCCACAATGAATGGGACAATGCAAAGATAGGGAGTCTCCAGGTAAACTAGACAACTAGACCCTGCATTAAACCCAACACCACTGCACTAACTGGACTCGGCTAAAATATAAATTAAAGCCTACAAACGTGGGTGTCTAAAGAGGTACTTTCACAACGCCATGAGAACCCAAGAATTTGGGGGCATCCGCAGTGTGAAAATAACACCTAGAAGCATACCCATCAAACATTTGTTGTTTGCGGATGATTTCATGTTGTTCTTTTCCCTTGACCCTATTTGTCGTGAACTTCTTATAATTTAATTTAACCAATATCTACTGGATTTCGGACAGCTAATCAACCTCCATAAGTCTATGTTGGTTGTAAGCCCCAAGTGCCTAACACCATTGTCAAATTACTTTTCAAACACCTTGGGACTACCTATCGGCCACAATTTTTGGATGTACCTTGGAACGTTGCTTGATATAGTGATACACTGGAAGGAACTTTTCTCTTCCCTTATAGACAAACTCGTTGTGCTGGATAGAATAAAGTTGGTCAGGCAACCGTCACTAAATCACTTTTTTACACTTAACTCACCCCACATGCAAACGATCTTATTCCTCATTTAGGTATGCAATAAGATAGATTCCATCTTTAAAAAAAAAAAAATTGGTGGAAAGGGAATCATTTAAGTAGAGGTAATAATTGGGTAAACTTGTTTACCTTATGAGGACCTAATGGTCAGTGGGCTTGGGGTTTTCGAGACACCCATCAATCTAATCTAGACCTGTTAGCCAAGACCAGTTAGTCAGGTTGGAACTAAAGCCAAACCCTTCCCCTTTCTCTTTTGAGGGTTAGATAGATATTGCAGGACTCATGCTTTCCTAATAAACCACTGCACGTTTTCTCCATCCTGGAGATGGAAAGGCATTTTAGCGAGAACGGAAACACTGATTACCGGACTAAGGTGGGCAGTTGGCAGTGGGCTTTTGATTAACGTGTGTCAGACCCTTGGTTACCATTCTCCAACTCAGAAAGTTTAACTCCCTAATGCGACCCCCAAGATAGTCAAAGTTCAAGACCACACAGCTAATAGCTCTTCGAACTTGTCTAAGATCGTCAGCATCCTTCCTGAAACGATAGGTAACAAGTCTAAGGGCTCATACTTTTATCATTTTTATTCTGTGTTTTTTTCAATGATAATAAAAAAAGGTTTTTTTGTGTACTTTTACCATTTTCTATTTTCGTTTTGAGTAAAATTTCTCAAATACTGACAAAAATTGAAAAAACTTCAGAGGTATTTTTAACGTTTTCTACGCAAACTTAATTTAATGTCAAAAGAAGTAGCTAAATTTTTTTAGTGAAGATAATAAAAGTACATGAACTATTTTCTAACTGAATATGAAAATCATGAAAATTAAAACACAAAACGAAAACACATATAGCTACCTAAGGTTTTTGGATAGGCTTATCTTGATCCCCAACATTCTGTGGACAGTTGAGTAGCAAACTTGATTAAGTTACTAGCGCGATCTGCCCGTCCATGCGCGATCTGTGGACGGTCCAAATTTTTTTTTTTGCGTTTTTTTTAAGTCCGTCCGCTACATTATGTAGCGGACGATTTTTAGACAAAAATACCCTCCAGCTCCGTCCGCTACATTATGTAGTGGACAGAGGCAGTACCTTTTTTTTCTTTCTCCTTTATCTGATTAATTTTCTGACATGTTTCTGACATGTTTCATGTCCGCTACATTATGTAGCGGATAATTTTTTGACATAAATCTATTCGCTACATTATGTAGCGGATAGAGGCAGACTCTTTTTCTCTCCTGACATGTCTGCCTCTCATGTCCCCTCCTTTCTTCTTCTTCTCTCTCTCTCTGTCTCTCTCTTTCTCTTTCCTCTCCATCCTCCTTGCAGCAATGACAACAGCCCACAACACGGTCGAGCTCGACTCCGGCGTCACCACAGCAGAGGCGTTTGCCTCCTCCCCGAGCTCCGACCACAACAACCAACACACCCAAGAAGACGCGCCCCCGCCACGCGCCCGCTTCATGTACAGCTCCGCCCTCGCGACGAGGATGCCTTCATTGCCTTATTCTCTTCTCTTTCCCCTTTTTTTGTTGAGTTATTGTGTTTGTATTGCTGCTCCGGCAACTTCACAGTGATGGCGGTGGTTTTGTGGTGCCTGGGCCTGTGGTGAAATTGGGTTGAGAGCGCTGGTGGTTGAGCCAATTGGCCCTGGTGGTGCGCCGATTGCCTGGTAATGACGGTGATGGGACGGCAAGGCGTGGATTGGACAGTCTCAGTGCCGTCAGAGAAGAGCTCGTCGCCCGGCGACGGTTTGGGTGCAAAATTGATGGCGATTTGTATTTGATGCGCTCATGCTGTAAGGAGATTTGTATTTGATGCATCGGCATTAGTTGCACTCAAGGAGGAAGCAAGCGGGTTGGGTGTGCAGAAGCCAATCTGTATTGAGGCTGTAATGGCACTCTTCTGGAAATGCGCTGCAAGTGCTTCTGAACAAGATCCTTCTACCAGATCCGTCGGCTTCCTCGTCGGAGAAGACAGAAATTTGACTGCTCCGGCGCCGCTCTTTGACGTCTCTTCTTCACGGCTGAACAAGATCCATGCTATAAATTTCATTTTGGTTACATCCAGAACCCATAAAAGAAATCATGGTGAGAGAAAAGAGAGAGAAAGAAAGAGGAAGTGTCATAAATTGATGCGAGAGAGAGAGAGATAGAGCGCGAGGAAAGAGAGTGTGTCAGAAATTGATGAGAGAAATGAGAGAGAGAGAGAGAAACGTGTCAGAAATTTAATGAGAGAAATGACAGAAAAAAAAATAGTGGCTGCCTACTCCTCCGCTACATAATGTAGCGGACGGAGCTGGAGGGTATTTTTGTCTAAAAATCGTCCGCTACATAATGTAGAGGACGAACTTAAAAAAAACACAAAAAAAAAGATCTGGACCGTCCACATATCATGCGTGGACGGCTAGATCGCGCTAGCAACTTAACCCAATTTATTAGGGCTCTCAACGGATCAGCTCCCATATATATATATATATATATATATATATATATATATATATATATATATATATATATATATATATATATATATATATATATATATATATATATATATATATATATATATATATATATATATAGACGAAGCATTGTGCATTGTCGGGAGACACAAACTTTTTTAGGGGTTCTTTTCCCTTTTTACCCCTTTTAATTATACAACACGTCATCTTTTTTTTCATTTTGCGACACGTCATCATCTTTGTTTTGGCTTTTCATTCCTCTTTTACCTTTACTTAATAAAGTTTCACGTGCATGATGACTCTTTATTAATAAAAAATTTGGAGTTATTATTACTATAAATTTAATTGACCTTAAAAGAGTAAAAAACTAATTCTACACATTCTAAAACTCTACATAATCAATGTATCAATAAACTAACTTAATTTTGATTATTAATACCTCAAAAATACTTTAAATAATAAAATAAATACTCAAACATAAAGAAAACATAATCACACGTCACCATGTTTGTTTTCCTTTACCTCTACTTATTAAAGATATATGTATCATGACTCTTTAGCATAACATTAATTACACGTCACCATGTTTATTTTGGTGTTCTATATCTCCTTTACCTCTCAACTTATTAAAGTCACACATGTATTTTAGTATAATTTATTATTAAAAATTTGGAGTCATTATTACCATAAATTTAGTAGACCTTATAAGAGTAAAAAAATCTTCTACACTTTCTAAAACTCTACGTAATTAATGCATCAATATATTAGGACTTAATTTTGACTATTAATACTTCAAAAATATTTTTATAACAAAAGAAACAGTCAAATATAAAGAAAAAATAAATTACACATCATCATGTTTGTCTTGGTGTTCTATTTTAATTGTACCTCTACTTATTATAGTCACATATACATCATGACTCTTTATTGTAGCTTATTATTGAAAATTTTGGAGATATAATTATCACAAATTTAGTTGACCTTATAAGATTAGAAAATCAATTATACACCTTCTAGAACTCTACATAGTCAATATATCAACCCTACTTATTAACTATGTATTATAATTTATTGTTAAAATGTTTTGGCTATTATTGGCCCAATTTTCGTAAACCTTTCGGAAATTAACTTTAAAGTTTTTAAAACACTGCCTAATGAATATACTTATGCAATATATGAAACACTGCCTATCTTTGAAATGCTAAAATAACAGTTTATTTCACAAATTTATTTTAATATAATAACTCAAAGTCTAAATTAGAAATCATATACTCTTTTAAATGCCTAAAACAAAGAATCAAATATAACACATTCTTATATTGGTTACTTTAGAAAATTAAAAAATTGTTGAACATGATCTTGAAGTGAAACAATAAAACACAGGGATTGTTACTGTAATGCTACGCAATTTCTTTTATAAGATTAATTCTATCTTTTAAAGTGATGTTTATCTAAGAAATTTTTAGCCACTACCTAGGTCATAGGAAGATGCCTGCAGCTTCTTATATGGTGAAACTCAATGGTCATTGTATACTCTTAATGGAACTTATTTAGTGACTTTAAAATGTACTTTTAAAAATTATCAGTTATGAAATCAACAAAAATGATACTAAACATATTTATCGATCATTAACTGTTTTGTATAGAGAGTTGTAGGGATTTTCATGGGCAGTAGGTAAAAATAATTTATTAATTGAAATGAATTAAAATTACTCCACGTGCTTCCATTTTAGTTCCAATGTCTATTTTTAGCTGCCTATTTACGTCTACACAATAAATTACTAATTGTATAGTTCGTGCACCTTTTTTAGGATTTTTCTTTTCCAATACAAATGATTGCGACCCTTTTTGAATTCATTATGTTCGAATTCATGTGTATATACATGGTAATCTACAAAAAATAATTTTAAATATTTGATGTTATAACTTCACAAACTTCTATAATCACCTGAATATATTATAAGCTTAGAACTTAATGAACAATCTACAAATCAAAGATGACGTGTAAGAATCTTGTAACTTTACGTAATTATATCCCCATCTATAACAGTTTAAACAACTTTATGAATATTCACCGCCTATATATAATTGTTTTAGCCTCAAAATAAAAAAAAAATTGTAAAATAATATGACATTGTTATGATCATTCAAACAATAATTAAGTGTACAATGCATATATTTTTAAATTAATTGTCTTAGAAAATATTCAAAATTAAATGGATGTTGAAAAAGCGCTGAACATGATGATGAAGTAAAGTAATTAGAGGATTAATTTTACGTTACACCCTGTACTTAGGGGTCAGTTGCATCCAGCACCCCATGATTTCAATTTTGGCACCCAGAACCAAAATTTTAAAAAACTTGACTTCCATCACCTTTTGACCACACGTCTGTTAGTTTTTAAGGGGTAAAGTGGTCAGTTCCTTTACTGTGTCCAAGATGACATCCATGTTGCATCTAGATGGCATCCTACGTGTTTCATATGTCTGTACCTCTCCAACAGATTTTGCATTCACACACACTCTCTCTCTCTCTACACACTCTCTCTCACGCTAAATCTCCTGCCTTTCCACTCTTCTAACCGCTCATCGAGCTCCTTTTGGTTGCAGGAACAAGTATGGACGGTCGCCCCAAATGATGCTCTAGCTCTTCCACAATTGCATACCTAATTTCATTTGTCAAAACCGAAAAAAAAAAAAACCAAACAATTAGCGATCATTCCATCAATGGCATGAACTTCACCATTCCCTTTCCATTCCTTGCTAACTCTAACTCATCAGTACAATACAAACTTCATCGGAATTCACACACCAAGCCCCGTTGACGGCAGATTTGATGATGTGTGCCCTCTAGCGCAGTAATCTCGCGATGAATCCCAAATCCCCGATCTCCCATCATAAAACCACAATCCTTCCACTCCCGAATTCATCAAACCTGCACCACCCAAACCCATCAAAAACCCATTAATCCTTTAGTTAGTCAACGCAATCCCGCAATTAGTCAGCCACAATCTCATTAAAGTGGAAAGCATTCGGGTAAAGAATCCAGATCAAAAATTTGGTGTTGGTGAGGATTAGAGATAGACGAAGGCAGAAATTAAGAGGTTGTGGTGTGTATTAGAGAGAGAGATGAAGATACAAAATTTGGTGTTGGTGAGGATGAGAGAGAGAGAGAGACGAAGACAGATTAGAGAGAGAGAGACAGATTAGAAAGAGAGAAAGAGAGAGAGAGAGAGAGAGAGAGAGAGAGAGAGAGAGAAATTTGGTGTTGACTAGCATGACACATAGATTTAATAGCTGAAAAGATTAAGTTACCCTTAAAAAACTAATAGCCGTTTAGTCAAAGCCCATCTTGACCATCAATTGGTACCGGATACCAATATTTTCAAAATTTCGGTGTTGGGTGCCAAAATTGAAATCATGGGGTGCTGGGTGCAACTTGACTCTTAAGTACAGGGTGTAGCGTAAAATTAATCCTTAATTAGAATACATATATTGCCACTATAACACTATAGTTTCTCTTCAAGATTATTTTTACATTTTAAAAGGTTGGTTGTTTGAAAAGGAAGTAAAATAGCTCAACTCACTTCCATTTTTGCTAAGGTTTCATGTCATATTTTTTAGTAGGTTTATTCAATCTAGACAATAATTTAGTAAAAAAATAATTTGTCCTTTTTTGTACTTTCTTTTATAAATTTCATTGTAGATGACTGTAGTAGATGTCTAATTTAATCTGGTAAGGAGTTCTATCTGAGGTACTTATAAAATAAAACAGTTGATCAATGGTGCGCCACATAACGTGAAAAACTAAAAAATTAAATAGCGTAAATATAATTTTGTGTAAATATATGAATATGGTAAGCTAAAAAAAATGTCCGACACTTATATGGATATTATAAGCAATATAAATAGCGTAAATATAATTTTGTGCGTAAATTCTTGAAATTTAACTTTTCCGTACAAAAACAAAATTAGTACTTAAAATACTAAAAAACAGAGTAACATTCTAATTTGAAGTAAAATAATTGATTACTCATTTTATGCTTAACTTTTTGAATACTTTATTTTGAATTTCGGAATCTTACTAATTTATTAGCACTATAACATGCTTTACTATTATGAAATAATTTCGGGAATATGCTTTCATTGATTTTCTCTTGATTATGATATTGCTTATATGTAAAGTGCATGAATGCGATATGTTTTGAATTCGATGGTTCACTTCAAGCGAATACGAATATATCATAATTTTTAAAATCATTGATACGATGCTTTTAAATACCCAACCTTAACTCTACCAAAATATATTAAAACCCAAACATACTCATAACGTTTATATAGAACTCATCCGGACCTTGCCCGGGTTACTGAACTAGTAATAATATATAATAAGTGAAGCAAGAAATACATTGATAGTTTCTTTGCGCGACACATCATCTCTTCTTTATATGACACATCATCATCTCATTATTTTAAGATTAATTAACTTCTATATTAGTAAGTCTTATTTAATTTAAAAACTAATTCTATTCATTCTAAAATTCTACATACTAATCTATCAAGACTTGTTTTTGACAATTATGTCTTTAAAATTTAAAAACTAATTCTAATCATTTTAAAATTCAACCTTATTATTATACTAACTTATTATTACTAACTTATTATGGCTTAATATCGACTATTATATCTTTAAAATTACTCTCTAATATAAATATAATAACTCATATATTTAAAAAATAAAAATAATACTTTCGATATAAAAGAAAAAATTAATTTAAAACTAATTCTAATCATTCTAAAACTCTACCTAATCAATATAGTAAATATTAAGACTTAATTTTGACAATGATGTCCTTAAAAGTGTTTTCTAATATGAAAATTAAAATCCATAGACCCAAAAAATAACTTATGATATTTAGAATACAAAACGTGATCAATCATTCTAAAATTCTACATAATCAATATACTAATCTATTAAGACTTCTTTTTGACAATTATGTCCCTAAAATTCAAAAACTAATTCTAATCATTTTAAACTCAACTTTATCATTATACTAACTTATTAGGATTTAATATTGACTATTGTATCTTTAAAACTACTCTCTAATAAGAATATAATATCTCATATATATAAAAAAATGAAAATAATACTTTCGATTTAGAAGTAAAAATTAATTAAAAAAAAACTAATTCTAATCATAATAAAACTCTACCTAATCAATATACTAATCTATTAAGACTTCATTTTGACAATTATGTCCTTAAAAATATTTTCTAATATAAAATTTATAGACCTAAAAAATAACTTATTAGATTTAGAATAAAAAATGTGATCAATTGTTCTGAAATTCTACCTAACCAATATACTAATCTATTAAGGGCTTTTTTTTTTTAGCAATTATGTCCTTAAAATTCAAAAACTAATTCTAATAATTTCAAAATTCAACCTGTTCATTATATTAACTTATTAGGACTTAATATTGACTATTATAACTTTAATACCACTCTCTAATATGAATATAAAAACTTATATATATATATATATATATATATATATATATATATATATATATATATATAATGAAAGTAATATTTTTGATTTAGAAGAAAAAATTAATATTACAGTTAAGATTAAATAACTTATGAGACTTAGAAAAAAATAATCTAAAAATGATTTTGATAGGTGCCTTTCGATTTAAATTTGATTAATTTCACAAGAATAATAAGGGTTGTATAATTTAAAAATTAGTTCTAAATATTTTAGAACTCAACCTAATCCATAGACTAACTTATTACGACTTAATTTTGACTATTGCATTCTTAAAACCGATCTTTAATGAGAACATGAAAATTCATATATCGAAAAAAGACAAAAATATCATATTAGATTTAGAAGGGGAAAAATAACGTTCTAATTAAGTTAAATGTTCTATCATTATTCATATGTATATATATATACACACACACACACATAACATACATAAGATAGTCATCGTTAATAATGTGATATATATATTTAATAAACGAATTATAAGTCAATATTTTTAAATAAGACCTCACAACCACTAAACTGGTTATATCTCATATATAAGGATTTAGAAAACAATCAAACTCTTTACTACGATTAATCATTGAAAAATTTGTGGTATAATTGTCGCGATATTTGTAAACCTTATAAATATCAATTGTATAACCTTAAATTCTATGCTACAAACATGTTCACGTATTAGGCTTTGATTTTAACTCTTAAAACCTTAATTAGACTGTCATATAATTATTGCGTAATATTGGCATACGCATATATATTTGCTTTGGTTTCTTTGAACTATAAGTTGAAAGAACAATGAGTAAATTGTATTACAATACTGCTTGACGATATAAAAAAACTTAAAGAACGTAAAAATCTAGCGACAGCACTGTAACACAATCTACTCATTATTCTTTAACTTATAGTTCAGAATAACTAAAGCAAACATATATACTGATACAAATATTCTGTGCAATAATTGCATCACCATCTAATTTGAGACTGTAATTTTAGAAGTGTACGAGACAAAAAAAAATATTCTACTGGATATCATGTTTGTATCTTAATATATTGGTGATTTCTTAAAACAATGATTTATGAAAAAGATAAGAATGGACTATAATATATACTATTCCAAAGATTAAGAACTTTTAACCTAACTTTTGAAGCTAAGAAACTTGGTTTTGAGATGTTACATGTTGAACCATTAAAAGAACTTAATAATAATATAGTCTAGACAAATTACCTGAAACTTTTACAAATAAAGTATTAAAAATTTCTTACAAACAATCTTAGTTTTAGCAAAAGTAGATTTTTTTTATAAGATGTTAATCTCTTTTTGTTTCTTAAATGTGTTATGCATTGATACACTTTTTGTAACTTTTTAAAATATTTTACTAACTTCTCGAGCTAGATTCAGGATCCTGAATTATAATATCTAATAACTGAGGTGGGAAATACAATTATAGCTCATGACACCTCTTTGCATTGTGTTTCTAATATAATA
Source organism: Escallonia herrerae (assembly GCA_033070095.1). Taxonomy (NCBI): domain Eukaryota; kingdom Viridiplantae; phylum Streptophyta; class Magnoliopsida; order Escalloniales; family Escalloniaceae; genus Escallonia; species Escallonia herrerae. The sequence continues at coordinate 16,728 of JAVXUP010001745.1, read as the reverse complement.
AGAATAATAAAACTAAGGTTAAACTTATTAATTAATGTTGCTAAAGATTTCCAAACATTATTTTAAAAAGGATTCTTAATTTTGTAATTAATTAAATTGGCAAATATAGTAAACATTTAAATAATAAGCCTTATGCAATTCAAAAATCAATTCAAAATATTCTAATCAATATAGTAACCTGTTATGACTTTATTTGAATATTATATATCTAAAGCTTTCTAACATGAAATATTAACCAGTAAAACAAGAATTACTTAAAAGATTTAATAAAAATATTTGTTACTATTTTAAATTCATATTTAAGTTTCCTGTGAATTCAAATATGTTAGTTAAAAGTTTTGGTCAATAATTTTCTACTTTAAGGTTTTGAGCTATCCTATTTAGTCGCAATGGTTAAAATTTTACCATAATATGTAGATTATGTATGAGATAAATAAAAGAAATAGTGTAAATTTAAAACCTTAATTATGTGAGCATTTCTTAAATTCAACTAATTTTATGTTGGAAAAGTTTTGAACCAATTTTTCCTATGGTACTTTTATTGTGAGTGTTAAACTCTTAAGCATTCTAAATTGTGCATTAACAATATACTATTTATGATTTTATGTTAACTTTAATAATTCTAAATAAATTTGCATATAAATCTAAAAAGATATTAGTTATGTTGTGATGAATGAGACTAAAATTTAGATTGAAAAGCTTATTATCTCTGAAGATAAATTTTACTTAGTAAGCATGCTTATTGTATGCTTTGTAAAATCTTGATTAAAATTTGTTCAACAATTTTCTTACTATGAGGTTTTGAGCTATCCTATGTAATCATGTTAGTTAAACTTTATATAATTACCTCATGCACTAATTACTATATTCTCCGTATACTTTGCTGGTGGATTACATTTGTTTTTGAAAGGGGCACATCATCCTTAATTAATCTATGCTATAAACAAATATATGGACCAAAATTTTCTCTAAAATTAAACTAATATGTAATTAACGTTATGGGCAACCCATTCAAGGTCCAAATTATTTTTAAAAGATGCTTAGAAAATAATAAAATATGTTGTGCAATAGCAATTGATCTCAATATGTTCTCTGCATATATCAGCAGAATTTAATTTTTTTTTGTTTACTAAATGAACTTTTAATTTTTGTTCATCTACATAGTTATCAAATCAGAATTAACAAATAGGCAAAAAGGACATTGCTTATTGATATTTCACCATAAGAGTTAATTTATTTCATTACAAGCGTGTTCAAGTCAAAAATTAAAGTAACTATCTTTGATAAAATAATCATCAAATAATAAAATTGTGCAATATATTTTATTATGCATTTTAAAACTACTAAAATAAATTATTGTTAATAAACAGTCTCGTGTTTGGCACAGAATTCTAGGCTAGTCCATAAATAATAATCCTTAGACCTAAGCAGCCTTAACTTTTTTCCCATCCAAGCGGACATCCCGATTACCCCAACTCCCACTAGTGACCATATCTGACTACAACACATTTATTAGCTCAGTATAATCCAGCAAGGCACATGGCGGGTTTGGGGATTACAGCCACTACTGCACATGGCAATAGAGCTGATTACTTCATCAAAAACCACCCAACAACATCAAACCATGTGGCAGATATGCTCTCTTCTTCACATCTGTCTATGGCCTCAACCCCGTGATTTATCTCATTTGAACATCTGTACAGACTCCTCGTTCACCTTTGGCCTATGACTTTGGCAAATGCAGATGACCTTTGACCAACGATGATGCCTATAATGTACCATATTTGTGCTATCGGTTCGAGTTTCCATTTTTGTGATGCTAGCATTGGTATGACACGCCAAGACCTATGCTAAACTAGCTGCTTCATCTAATGGCATTTTGAATAAGGAGTTCGATCAAAGATCGCTCGAACAATTTTGGACATAGACATCATATGTTCATATACGTAAAGTTGATACTTTTGGCAGTTACGCTTCACTTGACACTAGGGATACTTTTGGCAGTTACACATCCACCTCAACCGCATCTTCCCTCCACTACTCTCCATACTATTAGACAGCTTGAGTACATGTACAGATCATGGTCATGTATTCCAGTTGGAAATTGTATCAATGATGCACATGGAAAGTCCGCAACAGCTAACTTAATCTCATAGTTATCTACCATATGATGTATTTATTGGTTTGTACTTAACAAATTTAAACTTTTCCTTTTGATACCAATGCAGTACTCACTTCAAGAAAATAATGATTTTGCGACGGACTTTTAGCGACGGAAGCGATGGAAGGAATTCCGTTGCTAAAACTTCTTTCAGAGACGGATGAACCCATTGGTAAATTTTTGTCATTACAAACATTAGACGGAATGCTACCATCGATAAAAATTTCATCATAAATGATAGCTTTTTCCTACAGGCTTTTAGCGATGGTGTAATTCCGTCGCTAAAACTTGTCCTTAAAACAAATCAAAACGTCTTCTTTCTCCCATTTATGTCCCTGTCTCGAATATCTAACCCACCGGCGACCTCCTCTACGGCGACCCACATTTCTGACGACACCATCGTCCTTCCCCCAACGCCGCGCCACCACCGGTGACAGCCCCGTCCTCCCCTCAACGCCGCGCCATCTCCAGTGACATCCTCGTCCTCCCTCCAACGCGGCGCCACCTCTGGCTACAGCCCCGTCCTTCGCCCGACGTAGCATCACCTCTGGTGACAAATCTGTCCTCCCCCCAACACCGCGCCACCTCTGGCGACCTTCACAGTACTACCCACTGCTCACCATTTTCTTTTATCAGTGCCCTTTACAATTTGCTCTTAATTGTTAGTAGAAAAATCACAACTTATAAAAATTCATGCCCATTTTGTTTAGTTAGTTTGATTCATAGAGTTTCTTAAAATTTTAGCAGTTACAGTGTTGTTGTTATATAAACTTGCTCCACCATGTTGTTACAATTATAAGATCATTTTCATGATTTCTCTTAATCTAGACTTCAATTGAAAATCCAGTGTAACGGTCTAGGTCGATATGAAATTAACACAATAATAATAATTTGTAGAATAATAAATAAAAATGGTCGAAACCAGGTGGAATCGAACCCTCAAGAGTGTGGAATCTACTGCTGGCACTAGACCTAAAGAAGATTGAAATTGGTTATGGAGATACATTTTAGCAAGATTGGGACAAATAGGGATTTCAATGGTAACCCCGATGAATGTACCCAGAGTCCATACCAGAAAGTAATGTAGGATATGTGGTACCGGATTTTTTTTTGGATCGTCGGGTTGATTTGATTAAACCTGGCCTAGGGTGGTACTTATCCAAGCGTGGGTGTATTCCGGATTAGCATTAGACGTGATGCGAGTATTGAATACTATACGGTAACCCCTAATTGAACCATAAATTGAATGTCCTAATCCAATCAAACCCTGAATTGAACTTATTGAACCCCCTAATTGAATCATAAATTGAATGCCCCAATTCAACCGACCACTAAATTGAACTAATTTAACCATAATTGAACCCTAATTAAACCATAAATTGAATGCCATAATCAAATCGAACCCTTAATTAAACTAATTGAATTGAATGTCCAATCTAATCGAATCCTAAATTGAACTAATTGAAACCCCTAATTGAACCCTAAATTGAATGCCCCATCGAACCCTAAATTGAAATAATTCAACCGCATCGGATATGTGCATTTTGAACAATTTTTTTCCATTTGAACATTGATCATCTGTTTTATAATTTTAGGTTGTTATTGTGCATTTGAGAATTGTGATTATTGATCGATGATTTTAGGTTATTAGCTGTGCATTTGAAGTAATTGAGATTATTAATTGATGATTTTAGATTGTTAATTGTGCGTTGAGCATTTGAAATATTGAGATTGTTGAGGGAGGATGAGACCCAATTAAATTGCATGTGTGATTTTTATTGCATTGAGCATTTGAGAATTGAGTATTGAGAAATGAGATTGTTGACGGAGGATGGGACCCAATTGGATTAAGATCCCGGCGGTTAGGTAGCACGGATATGGACACCACGTCCGATCCCGACATTGAAACAACATATTTTGGCTTTATACTTGTGGACACCTCTTCAATGGGTGTCTAGCACCTCTTCAATGGGTGTCCGACACGATGTCCGACAATTAAAAATTAAATTAATGTCTTCTAACACCACTGAGAGGTGTCGGACATGTATCTGAAGGTGTCGGACATGTGTCTGGAGGTGTCCGACACGTGTCCGGATGTGTCGACGAGGTGTCGAGGTTTCTGTAGGTCACATACACCCCGTCCGATCGACATCGACACCGAAATATTTCACATTTTGACTTTATACTTGTGGACACCTCTTCAAGGGGTGATCGACACCTCTTCAAGGGGTGACGGACACGGTGTCCAACATTTAAAAAATAAATCAATGTCTTCGGATGTGTCCAGAGGTGTCGGACACATGTTCGAAGGTGTCAGAGGTGTCAGATATATGTCCGAAGGTGTCTGACACATTTTCGGATGTGTCGATGAGGTGTTGGTAGGTCACGGACACCATGTCTGATCGACACCGACAATGAAATGTCACATTTTGGCTTTATACTTGTGGACACCTCGACACCTGGTGTCTGGCACCTCTTCAAGGGGTGATGGACACGGTGTCCAGCATTTAAAAAATAAATCAATGTCTTCGGACGTATCCGGAGGTGTTGGACGCGTGTCAGTCACCACTCCGCACAATTAAGCCTGCCTAACTAAGCCTAATTAGGACTAATAATTAGGCTTAATTAGGGTTTATTGGGAGTAATTAGGGTTATTTTGAGCTAATAGCCGGGTTTAATTGTGCGGAGTAGTGTTGGCCATAATTAGGACTAATCAACACTACTCCGCACAATTAAACCCATCTATTAGTTCAAAATAACCCTGATTACTCATAATCAACCCTAATTAGCTATAATTAGCCTCGATAACACTAATTAGCTTTAACATAACTCAATTAAGCCTTAATTAACACTAATCAACACTACTCCGCATAATTAAACCCGGCTATTAGCTCAAAATAACCGTGATTTCTCCTAAGCAATGCTAATTAGCTATAATTAGCCCAAGGTAATCCTTATTAACACTAATTAGTCCAAAGATGGTTCAATTACTCGTTGTTTATAAACCCTGCACTCTTCATATTCGTCGTTATTTTGCAAAGTCCGTTGGTAACGAGATGGTTCAACTCGTTGCCTACGAATTCTATTTAAAGTGGAATTGGTAACATATGCAACGATCTTTCTGCAATTTTGATATTTTGGAAAGATTCTTGCATATGTTATCAATTTCTGAACGTATGCATGCATAAAACCCTTAGTTCCCGTTCAAAGGTACTCATTACAAAGTAATGCTTTGTAATGAGCCTTTGGATGTCCAGTTTGGACAATTTGAAAAAGTTACGTGTTTATAAAATAGTGTTTCAACTCATGCTCTATGTTCTATTTCGTGGATATTTGGTAAATGTTCTCATGTGTTTCTCCGGGTGCGTACAGATCTAGTGTTCTAACATCCGTCAAACCTTGCAAAGGTTAGAAGAATGTTAGAACGCCTAATTGATGTCGTTTACTTGAAGAAATGCGGGGAGGTGCTGCCGAATTTTCCGCAGACATAGGACTAAGCATGAGTTATTCACTATTTTATAAACATGTGCTTTTCTGAATAGGATAGGACCACTACCTATTAGTATTAGAGAATGGAGGGAAAATATATAGACATGTTGTCACATTCATGCATTCATATTTACATCGACCCTGCCTAATGATTGGTCATAATTGATGGTGGTATACAGTGCGATAATTCAGTCGTCATGTCGGTCGAGATTGAAGTTGGATGAAAAGGAAGAAAGCTGACGATTTTGAGTGTCGCATTGACGAATTTCTTGACTTCATTTACGCGCATCCTACACATGTTGACCTTGATAAGATAAGGTGTCCGTGTGGTAGATGTGAGTTGTTGCATTGGAAAAAAATAATTGAAGTAAAATGGAATCTTCGTCGGTATGGTTTTATGGGTGGATACACAAGGTAGATGCAGCATAGGGAAACGATAGTATTGTCGTCCAACCCGGCTAGTCAAAATGAAGTTAGGGAGGAGGCACAGTATGATTATCGAGATATGATTACGGATGCTGGGCATGCTAATGTTGACTGGGGTAACGACGGTGGTGATGACAGACCCCAACTGCCGAATGATGGCGCTCATCAGTTTTATGAGTTGTTGAGAGCTGCTCTGGGATGGAGCTTCGAAGCACACACGGCTGTCTACGGTTAGTAGGTTATTACAGTTGAAAATAGACCACGGGCTGAGTGAGAAAGGTTTTAACGAGTTTGTTACCTTAATAAATTCTGCCCGAAAGTGAAAAGCTACCGCCGTCGTACTATGACACGAAGAAGATGATGGGAAAACTTAGGTTGAGCTATGAGCGAATAGATGCGTGCAATAACAATTGTGTAGTGTTTTGAAAAGAGAATAAAGAGTTGTCACGGTGTCCAGTATGTGATCATTTGAGGTACAATTCGGACAAAGGGAAGAAGAAAAACATTGCATGAAAGATATTGCGATATTTCCCGGTCACACCATGGCTTTAGAGAATGTACTACTCTTCCAATATGGCTGAACATATGAGGGCTCACCGTGCACTACAAGAAAAAAGGCTTTTAGCGACGGGAAAATCTGTCGCAAAAACAATTAGCGATGGACTCACCGTCGTTAAAAATCCCTCGTATAAAAGCCCGTCACTAATAGTTTAGCGACGGAATTTTTGAAATCCGTCGCTAAATATATAATTATTTGCGACGGATTTATTTTTAATTAGCGACGGATATCCGTCACTAATTATATTTTTAGTATTTTAATTAATTTTCTTTTTTGTCAAATTAGCGACTGAATAATGTTTTAGAGACAGAATATTCTGTCGTGAATTAACTGATTGTATGAATACTTTTAGCGACGAAATTAATCCATCGCCAAAAGTCAAATTTTTTTTTGAATTTTTTTTTTATTTTTCAATTACCCAAACCTGTAATACAATTTTCATTTCTCAACAACAACGCTAATAATCAATACACAAAGAAATATATATAATCAATCATAAAAAAGACTCATTATGTACAAGTCGGGAACCGGATACAGCCGGTTAGGGGAGGGGAGAAGAGTACAAGTCAGGCGCAGGGGAAGCTAGGAACGGGCACGAGAAGGGGCTCATCAGGGGTTGCCGAGTTCCAGATCTGGATCCTGCTGATCCGGGGCCGGCTCGGCATGTCCAACAGCGCCCTGCTCCCTGATCATCCTCACCACCACTGTAGCAATGCGCTGGATCTCCTCGTCGTCCAACTGACGCCGAGGAGCCGGTGTCTGTGGAGGGGCAGTAGGGGGTGAGGACGCTCCTATCACGGCACGAGCAGTCGTGCTAGGCAGGCCGCGTATGCGGCCTTTCGGCCGATTCACGACCTCCGGCGTATCCAGCCATCGCTTCAACCCCCCAGTACTCGCAGCCGTACTAGTGGACGCTGATGGCTGTCCGGACTGCTGCTCGGACCCCCTTAGCTGTTCATACGAGGCCTGCAAAAATAGTGGTTTAACGATATGTTAGGGCATTAATTAACGAAACAGACATTGAGGATAGAAAGAAAAAACATTAACAACTAAAACAAATTGACTCACATCGATCCGCCGGGCAATATCTGAAATATAGTCGCCCGCCCAGTGCGCCTCGTCCTTGTCCTTCTTCCGCACGTGCGTCTGAGTATAGGTCAGAGCTACGACCTCATCCTCCTCCAGATCCGGGTGCTCGACCGCGTTCATGTGTCGGACGATGTCGTGTGGCACCGACCCCCCCGTGTGCGTTGGATCTCTGTTCTGTCTGTTCTCGGCCCCGCTCTTACTCTTGGCATCCCAACCTGGATCCATAGCCCACCGATCTATCATCTCCCCCCATACACGGTGAGATATCCAATGTGGGGGATATCTCGTCATCTCCGTCATCGGGGCACCCTCGGGCAGCATCTTCTTCGCCTGGTCCCGTGCATCGTGGAGCCATCGGCGGTAATTCTTGCCGATGTAGGCAAAGAAGGCCTGCTGCCCCAGTACCTGCTGCTGAGGCGTGTCAAACGTGAACCCCTCCTGTAAGGCATTCAATAACACAAATTAACAACATAAAACAAACTGTAATTAAACATTTACTAATGCTGAAAAAAATACTTCACCGTACCAGCCACTCCTCCCATAGGGCCTCCCTCGCAGCGGCATCCCAGTCCTTCCAGTACAGGCGTGGCTCGAAGAATCGGCCCTTCACAAGAACGCCGATCTTCGTCCTCGCCTGATTCTCCAAGATCCTGCCAAAGATAAATAAATAAATTAATACAGTTCAAATATAAATTAACACCCCAAAATTTTAAATATAAGGCATGAGGTGATATTTTTAGTACTTACAGGCCCTCCTGCGTGAGCGTAACTCTCTGTTTACGCTGGGGGTCGATGCGTGCCCCGCGTGTCGTACCACGGCCTCGTCGAGATCCTACAAAACACAGACATTAATACAGTTCAAATATACTTTAAATATACGGCTAGCGAAAATGTACTAAACACCGTTATCAACTATACCTGAGGTAGAACCCACGGAAGATGGAGAATGCACGCGCGTGTGGGATGAATCTGCGTCGGGCTGGGGTGATGGCTGGGGCTGGGGCCCCATCTGCTGTCCGCGATCACTCTGTGCCTCGTCATCAGTAGGCAATGACGAGGTGGGACCCACCGGGGAAGAAGCAGCTCAGCGTCCAGCCCGGCCACGAATAGCCCGTATCCTATCCATATCTAACTTCATATAGATAAATTACAAACACATTAACACGTTAAAAACAATAATTTGGCAAAAATCATCATCGGCACTATATATATATATATATATATATATATATATATATATATATATGAACGGATGTGCAAAATGTTATTAATTAAGGTTATTTAGTCCTAATTAGGATTTAATTGTACCGAGTAGCGCTGATTAGTCCTAATTAGGGCTAATTAGGCTTAATTAGGTTGTGTTAGGGCTAATTAATGTTAATGAGGGCTAGTTTTAAATAATTATAGCTAATTAGGGTTGATTAGGACTAATTAGGGTTATTTAGTCCTAATTAGGGTTTTAATGGTGCCGAGTAGTGTTGATTAGTCTAACTAGCGCTAATTAGGCTTAATTGGGTTATTTTAGTGCAAATTACGACTAATTAGGCTAGCTATAATCAATATGCGCATAATTGGGTTCATTTGGGCTATAGCTAATTTGATTTTCATTAGGTTCTTAGGGTTAATTAAAACTAATTAGGCTCGTTAGAGCTAATTAGGGTTAACTGATTTACTAAAATATTGTTAATCAGAACTAATTAGGGCTAATTATAGCCAGTGCTGGAGCCACGATGAGATTCCAGGGAGTGCATGCTAAAAATGTCGCATTAACCTAACTAACCTAAATTTAATGCACATTCAACAATCTCAATTCCGACACCTCCTATAAGGTGTCGATATGGTGTCCGATACGTGTCTGACACCTCCGGACACGTGTCCGACACATACCGACATGTGTCCGATGCCTCTGGACACGTGTTTGAAGCCTCCAGACACATGTCCGACGCCCACCTCCAGACACATCGGTATACGTTAATTTGTGTTTTAAATGTCGAACACCATCGATTAGACGTGGTGTCCGTGTCTGCGCTAGCTAACAAGTATCTCAATCCAATTGGGTCCCATCCTCCGTCAACAACCTCAATTCCGACACCTCATAGAGGGTGTCGATATGGTGTCCGGTACGTGTCTGACACCTCCGGACACGTGTCCGACACATATCGACACGTGTCTGACGCCTCTGGAGACGTGTTCGACGCCTCCGGACACGTGTCCGACGCCCACCGACATGCACCTCCAGACACATCGGCATACGTTAATTTGTTTTCTAAATGTCGGACACCGTCGATCAAACGTGGTGTCCTTGTCTGCGTTAGCTAACAGGTATCTCAATCCAATTAGGTCCCATCCTCCGTCAACAACCTCAATTTCAATACCTCATAGAGGGTATCGATATGGTGTCCGATACGTGTTTGACACCTCCTGACACGTGTCCGACACATACCGACACGTGTCCGACGCCTCTGGACACGTGTCCGATGCCTCCAGACACGTGTTCGACGCCCACCAACACGCACCTCCAGACACATAGGCATACGTTAATTTGTGTTTTAAATGTCAGACACCGTCGATCAGACATGGTGTCCGTGTCTACGCTAGCTAACATGTATCTCAATCCAATTGGGTCCCATCCTCCGTCGACAACCTCAATTTTGACACCTCATAGAGGGTGTCAATATGGTATCCGATACGTGTCCGACACTTCTAGACACGTGTCCGACACATACCGACACGTGTCCGACGCCTCTGGACACGTGTCCGACGCCCACCCACACACACCTCCAGACACATCGACATATGTTAATTTGTTTTTTAAATGTCGAACACCGTCGATCAGACGTGGTGTCCGTGTCTGCGCTAACTAACAAGTATCTCAATCCAATTGGGTCCCATCCTCCGTCAACAATCTCAATTCTCAATTCTAAAAGGCTCAATGCAATAAAAATTAACAAAAATCACACATTCAATCCAATTGGGTCCCATCCTCCGTCAATAATCTCAATATCTCAAAAGCTCAATGCACAATTAACAATCTAAAATCATCAATTAATAATCGCAATTACTTCAAATGCACAGCTAATAACCTAAAATTATCAATTAACAATCTAAAATCACAGATCAATAATCACAGTTCTCAAATGCACAATTAACAACCTAAAATTATCAAACAAATTATCAACGTTCAAATGGAAAAAAATTGTTCAAAATGCACATATCCGATGCGCTTGAATTATTTCAATTTAGGGTTCGATTGTATTAGGCATTCAATTTAGGGTTCAATTAGTTTAATTTAGGGTTCGGTTCGATTAGAGCGGTTAGGGCATTCAATTTAGGATTTAATTAGAGTTTAATTACATCAATTAGGGGGTTTCATTGATTCAATTTAGGGTTCAGTTGATTTGGAGCATTCAATTTAGGGTTCAATTAGTTCAATTTAGGTTTCAGTTGGATTAGGGTATTCAATTTAGGGTTCAATTAGTTTAATTTAGGGTTCAATTCGATTAGGGCATTCAATTTAGGGTTTAATTAGGATTCAATTACTTCAATTTAGGGTTCAATTAGGAGGTTCTATTGATTCAATTTAGGGTTCAGTTGATTTCACTATTACCCTTTATGCTTGAATTAGGGTATTCAATTTAAATATAGTTTGAAATGGGTCATACACTCGTACATACATATTTGTTTTACTTTTTTTTTTATCCAGATTGACTATTGAATGATCAAGCCCTACCACAAATGACTACTAGTCAAATTAGTAGGTCAAGCAAGATTGTTTAATTTTGTAAAGTTGCTAGAAGTGTAGCAAATTCATTTCAAATTACTGAGAATACAAGAAATGTACTAGGTGATGGGCTAGAATTTGTCATAGACCCACAGGACTAGGCATACTACTCTACTTTGGGTTCTTGGATACAACACAAGATGGGCCGAGGGAAGTTGCTCAGCCCCATATGTCCATTTTAGATGTGCTGGGCCTTGAAGTACATGGACCATAAAATCTTGCCGTAATAATGTGAGCGCAAGTGGCAACTACATGTTTCTAAGTTTTACAAAAGTCCACATAAATTTCAAAATGGGGAATTAAACTTTATAATGTCGTTCAGTTGACTTGTCAAATAATACTTATATACTTAGTAATCTCAATTACTCTTTGCGTCGTAAGATTGTTATTTATCAAAGAGACATTTGGGGCGCCGCAAACCACCACCCCCTCCCCATATTGCGTCATCTTAATTTTAATGTCCCTTGCCCAGTTCCGTCCCGTCCCATCCCATCTAGATCCAACGCCACTTAACCCGATCAATTACAATACGAGTCAACTTTTTTAGCTTCTAATTTATTTTGTTTAAAACTAGTCATATTTTTGGATGAGATTATTTTCATTATTCTAGTTGGTAGAGGCAGCGGACAAAGGTGGCTGCTGGAGTTGGACGGCAGCGATGGTCGGTGGGGGATGGCTATCGGAGTTTGTCGTAGTGACTGTCGGCGATTGCTACCGAAAATGGTCGACAAGCTAATGGTCAATACTGATATATGGGCTTATGTCAGTAACAAGGTTTATGATGAAGGATGAAAATAAATAAAAAAACGCTTAAGATGAAGCATAAAGGGCATTTAATTGTAACATAGTAAAAGAAAAAAATGGGTAGTGATATTAAACACTGTAAAAAAAATTACCTGATGGGAGTCGCCGGTGTCGAGGGAGGTCACCTCCGGTGTCGAGGGAAGTCACCGCCGTTGTCGAGGGAGGTCATCGCCGGGGTCGAGGGAAGTCACCGCCGGTGTCGAGGGAGGTTGCTGCCGGTGTCGAGGCTTTCGGTGGCACCGAAGGTGGGGCAAGATGTGAGAACGGCGGTGGCACAATCACCGGAAATGGTTTTGGGATTTTTGAAGAGAGAAGCAGTGAGAGAGAAAACCAGATCTGAGAGTTAAATAGACTTTTAGCGACGGAATCACTCCATCGCTAAAAGTCCGTCGGTGAAGGTCTATTTTTACCGACGGAGTTTTTAGCGACGGAGTTATTCCGTTGCTTGAATAATATTTTACGACGGAGTTTTACTGAGGAATGTTTCCGTCGGTAAACCTCATTATCCTTCGTAAAAGACGTCTTTTCTTGTAGTGGTGAGACTCGTAGCAACGATGCCGATGTGCTGACCCACCCAGCTGATGGAGAGGCATGGAAAGAGTTTGACCGCAGGCATCCAATCTTTGCCTAGGAGGTTTAGAATGTTAGACTTGGTCTCGCAACCGATGGGTTCAACCCTTTCGATTAGTCTACCACGCCTTACTCATGTTGGCCTGTTATTATTGTCTTGTATAACCTTTCACTAGGCATGTTACCCTGCTTGTATGGGCGTGAACCCCGGTCATATGTTAAAGCACGGCAGGAAGCCCTCATGGATCGGATGTCACCGTAAGCTTTTGCCACCGGACCATCAGTTTTATAGGCAAAAGGATAAATTTGACGAGGCAATCAAGCGTGAGGTTGTCACACTGGACTACCCATCTGTTGAAGAAGTGCTCTCACACCTAGAGGCACTTGATATTGAAATACCACAAGGCAAGGGTGTGCCAGATCAGAAGATTCTACGGTACGGGAAAGAGCACAATTAGAGAAAATTTTGTATCTTCTGGGAGTTAGCCTACTAGAGGACGCTCGTTATCTGAAATAGCATGGATGTGATGCACATTAAGAAAAATATTTTTGATAATATGTTCAACACAGTGATGACTGTCAAGAAAAATCAAAAGATCACCTTAAAGCGAAAAGGGATCTACAACAGCTGGGTGTACGCTATGAATTGCATCCTCGGACAGTCAGCGAGAGGAAGATACTTTCAAAAGCTCCTTACTGTCTAGACAAGAAACAAATGGAGAAGGTTTGTCAGTGGATTAAGAATTTGAAGCTTCTGGATGGGTTTGCGTCCAACATATCTCGTTGTTGCAATGTATCGAAATGCAAGTTCCAAGGGATGAAGAGTCACGACTGCCACGTATTCATGGAGAGATTCATTCATATTGCCTTCCAGGGACTGTTGCCAAGGGTTGTTTGTGAGACTTTGACTGAATTATCTCATTTCTTTCGAGATATATGTTCTTCTACGATCCGGGTGAGTAACATGGAGGTGCTTGAGAAGAACATTGTGGTGACGATTTGCAAGCTGGAGAAAATCTTCCCACCTTCGTTCTTTGATTCAATGGAGCATCTGCCTGTTCACTTGGCATATGAAGCTAAGATGGGTGGACCTGTGCAATATCGGTGGATGTATCCCTTCGAGAGGTAATCTTTAAATTGTTACAGTTGTTCGTTTACACTTAATGTGACTCCTGTTATCATTGATATTCCACCTAACTCGATTCGCTAAACTTCTAGGTTCATGTTCCATTTAAAGAAAAAAGTCCGCAATAAGGCTCGGGTTGAGGGCTCAATTGCGGAGGCTTACGTAATGGAAGAGCTTGTAAACTTTTGTAGTCAATATTTCGGGCCTGATGTTGATACAAGGTTAAATCAACTAGGCCGAAATGACCCCGGATCAAGCACAAATTTGGAAGGGCAATTGTCAATATTCAAGCAGTCAGGTAGTCTGTTCGGCCGAACGTATACTCGATGGCTAACGGATGAAGAGTACAGTGCTGCAACAATATATGCCCTTCTAAATTGCGATGAAGTTTCGGCATTCGTTGAGTAAGTTAATGTCTTAATTCACTTACACATTGTTGTACATAATTAAAAGTGTGTGATAAGCGAGTCAACTATATTGGTTTGCAGTGAGTTCGATGCGAATCTTTAATCACTGATCCCGCTGGACTTGAATCTCATCAGAAATCACAATTTGTACAGTGGTTCAAAAGCGTGTAAGTCTTTAACGAAATTATATTATGTGTTATATACAGTTCTGTGGCCAATTAGTATACTGATTTATCCTTAATTTTTACCGTCATCTACAATAGGTTCAGTCAATGGATAGACCAGTGGCCTCCTGCTTGAAATTACTAGCTCAAGGCCCTAACAAACAAGCATCCTGTCATGGAGGCTATATCATCAACGGGTTTAGGTTTAACGTAAAAGATGATGACCGAACAAAACAAACCCAAAACAGTGGAGTCTTGGTCAACGGCGACTGTTATGCCGAGAATTGCATGGACTTTTACGGAGAGCTAGATGAGATTGTTGAGCTAACATATCTGGGTTCCCAAAACCGCCTGGTAATGTTCAAGTGTACGTGGTTTGATGTCACATGCAGTAGAGGAATCCGTGTTAGCTCTCAAGGGATTGTAGATGTCAATGTCAAGTCAAGACTTGCATCAGACGAGCCCTTTGTGTTTGCTAGTCAAGCTGCACAAGTCTTTTACGCGGAGGACGTCGCCAATCCCAAATCTCATTGGTATACAGTTATCAAGTCCAAGAAATTGCCCGTGACATATGACAGTGAGCTAGACTCCTTTCAAGCCGACCAACCACTTGTCTTGTTACCTTGTTTGACCTGTTGAGGTCAACAACGAGGAGGACGATCTTCCTCTTCCAACAACACTTCATGTAGGAGAAGAAGTCGTAGATGATGACGTGGAAGATGTGGAAAGTGTTGGAGATGATGTGACTGAGTCTACTGATGAAGAGGATGAATTAGAAGATGAAGAGGACGACGAGTCCCACGAAGAAGAGGATGACGAGTCTAGTGATGAAGATGATGATGATTCTCAAACTGAAAATGATTGACTTGTAATGTTGTAACATCACGAAAAAATGTAGTAACATTTTAGAACTTGGTTCATATTGATGTGTTTTTGCACCTCCGTTCATATATATATAGTGTCGATGATGATTTCTGCCTAATTATTGTTTTTAATGTGTTAATGTCTTTGTAATTTATCTATACGAAGTCAGATATGGATAGGATACGGGCTATTCGTGGCCGGGTTGGACGCCGAGCTGCTTCCTCCCCGGTGGGTCCCACCTCGTCATTGCCCACATTGCCCACTGATGACGAGGCACGAGTTCATCACGCGTATAGCTAGATAGGGCCCTAGCTCCAGCCGTGGTCTGACACGCGGGGTACGCATCGACCCCAGCGTAAACAGAGAGTTACGCTCACCCAGGAGGGCCTGTAAGTAAAAAAAAATCACATCATGCCTTATATTTAAAATTTTGGGTGTTAATTTATATTTGAACTGTATTAATTTATTTATTTACTTCTTTGGCAGGATCCTGGAGAATCAGGCGAGGACGAAGATCGGCGTTCTTGTGAAGGGCCGATTCTTCGAGCCACGCCTGTACTGGAAGGACTGGGATGCCGCTGCGAGGGAGTCCCTATGGGAGGAGTGGCTGGTACGGTGAAGTATTTTTTTCAGCGATAGTATTTGTTTAATTAGAGTTTGTTTTCTAAATTAATTTGTGTTATTGAATGCCTTACAGGAGGGGTTCACGTTTGACTCGCCTGATCAGCAGGACTGGGGCAGCAGGCCTTCTTTGCTTACATGGCAAGAATTACCGCCGATGGCTCCACGACGCACGGGACCGGGCGAAGAAGATGCTGCCCGAGGGTGCCCCGATGACGGAGATGAAGAGATATCCCCCACATTGGATATCTCACTGTATGGGGGGAGATGATAGATCGGTGGGCTGCGGATCCAGGCTGGGACGCCAAGAGTAAGAGCGGGGCCGAGAACAGACAGAACAGAGATCCGACGCACACGGGGGGGTCGGTGCCACACGACATCGTCCGACACATGAATGCGGTCAGAGCACCCGATCTGGGAGGAGGATGAGGTCATAGCTCTGACGTATAATCAGACGCACGTGCGGAAGAAGGACAAGGACGAGGCGCACCGGGCGGGCGACTATGTTTCAGATATTGCCCGGCGGATCGATGTGAGTCAATTTGTTTAAGTTGTTAATGTTTTTTGTTTTCTATCCTCAATGTCTGTTGCGTTAATTAATGCCCTAACATATCTTTAAATCACTATTTTTGCAGGCCTCGTATGAACAGCTAAGGGGGTCCGAGCA